>SJVG01001100.1:0-11105 GCA_034774675.1 Scedosporium minutisporum
GCGTCGTCAATTTGGCGGCTTAGGGTGTCGAGTTGGGACATGTGGATTTCGGAGTTGAGGGTTATGGTTTGGGGGTGTTGGGTTTGGAGGTGGAGGTGGACGTTCTGTTGAAGGAGGGGGAGTGTTAGTCGATATTGTCGGATCTAATTATGCGTTTCTGCTCCGCGCTCCAGAGCTTCCATGGGCTTGTTTCTGAACCACAAGAGAGGTTGGATGTGATGGAAACGTACAGCCTTGACGATGCGGGTGCCGACCCGTGTCACGGTGCCCTTAACAAGCTCGTTACGACGCGTACTGAGCACAAGAGTAGTTCCTGGCAATACCGGGGCGAGCAGCGCGTAGCATTCATCGAGGGTTTGTTTTATGGGCGGGAGCTCTCGTTCGCGGATGTAGTTGATGAGCCATGGAACATGGTTCCGCTGTTGGTCGGTTACGACTTTGATCAGCATTGCTGCACTAGGATGAGGAATTGGGAAGATAGAGTTGATATTGGCGAGAGGGCTTCGAAGGGGGAGGCTTGGGAGTTAGGAAAAGGCAGAGAGAGCGACTTGTGAGGGCATACCTTGGTCTCTTTTATCTTTTCCTCCCGCTCCTCATCCGTCATGGGAGGATCGGGGAAAGGTCCTAGAGACATGGCTGGCTACCAATATTGGGCTATAGATGTGCCTAGGGATGTTTGAAACAACTGTAGGCAACCATTTATGGGGATTTGCGAAGGCGCAACGATGAAGTTGTTAGAGAGCCGTGATGTGGGATGTTGTTCGAGTGGGGAAGTCACAGGCTCGAGGTTTAGTTGCATGATGCAAGCTTCGAGGTACTTGGGAAGCTCGGGTGCTCCTTTGCACTAGCGCAGTAATGCTGAGCTTTGGGGGTTACGGCTGGCCTATTCTGGTGCCTGCAGGTGGTGGGACGGAGAGAGACTTAGTGACGTATGTACCTCCGAGCATGTGCCTTTTTGCCAGCCAAAACATCGAATCGATCAATTGACAGCAGATGCCCACTCTAGTAACCTTCTCATCAACATTGAAGTTCGCGAAAATCTCATCGCGATTCACTGAAGGAACCGAGCACAGCACTCCCTTTACACACTATTCGCACGAGACCTCATCTCATTCAACCGCGTGTCGTCCACTCACTGTACTCTAGCATTGACCCCCCTTGTCTCCGCGAACACTCCGTGGCTCCCCAAGTCGACTGTTCAAGTCCAATCGACTGCTGCCCATTGACACCGTTTATACGTCTGCCTGGCAGGCAAGAATAACACTTCTTTCAAAGAGAGCTAAAAACGCATGCTTGAGAAGATCTGTCGAGATGACCCCGGCCCCTAGTACTAAACTTGCGCCTGTCCCTAAGGGTAAGCTCACCGGTGTTCCCCCCGCTCCCTTCACCCGCTCTCCATACTGATCAAGTATCATGGTAGGCTGCAAGATTCAGAAAAGACCGCTCGCGCGCCAACAACAACCCGCGTCATCAAATTCCCGTCTCATCTACGTGTCTTCTTCAACCCCCTTCATGGCGGTGGTGAAACGTGTCCGCAAGCGGCTGGATAAAGCTGCCGTCGGCGGCTCCAAGCCTCCCAACAAGAGGATGCACCTTAGCGCGAGGATAGAAGCCCTGAAGAAGACGGACGGTACCAAAGGTAGTGGCGCGGAGGTCGTTGTGCTAGGTACGGGGAAAGCTGTTGAGAAGACGCTGAAGGTCGCAAGTTGGTTCTCCGAGGAAAAGGACTGTGTGGTTTCTATGAAGACTAAGACTGTTGGGACTGTCGACGATATCGTGGCCGGGGATGAAGCTGAAGCTGAGGATGAGAGTCGTGTGCGGAAGCTCAGTTGTTTGGAGGTCACGATTAAACTGCGCTGAATTTGGGGATGGAGGAAAAAGATTATTACCACTACTGATGATGAGAGAGCATCGTGACTCCTCATCCAGGCTTCACGCCGTTCCTAGCATGCGGCGGTGCAGGAACACTGGGTTTGGCGCAGAGAGTGTCTGAGCCGGTTGGCTCATACTCTGCGATGTTTCTACTCTCGAAAGTGCCGGTAAGATCCTAAACTCTCTCGCGGAAATTTTGGGCTATACTAACGGCTCTCTCTAGAAGGTCATGACGGATCGTTCATTATACCACGCACGAGGACATTCTGTTCGACGATATAAAATGCCAATATCTAATGCCATTGAAAACCTATCCCAAAGTAAACAGTCTAGTTCGCGTTGAAATCTAGGATTTCACGCAGAGAAATTTATTTAACAAAAGAAAGAGAAGAAAAAGAAAAGAAAAACTCCAACAGAAAAATGCAGCCTCATCGTACACAATCATATCGTCCCCTCTGCCCCCTGTTTACACGACAATCAACTTGCTCTTCCCGCAAACTCCCTTGGACAGCGTCTGAATCGACCCGCTCGACAGCAATTCCAGAACCTGTAGGTTAGCCTCGAACTCCCTCGTGATAAAGTTACGAATCTCGATAGCGACGAGGGAATCAAGCGGGTAGTGAGAAAGCGACCGCGTAATGTCAAGCTCCTCCTCTTCCATCATCAGCACAGACGCAATCTTGAAAACCAATCCCTTGCAGACGACCTCCTCCCTCTCCTCGGGTGTCTTGGCCGCCTTGAGCGCGGCGCTATATGAGATGGCCGTCGACGACGAGGCTGTCGCCTCCGCGGCCGCTTGTGCCTCCATTACTTCTCGGAGGTGCTTGAATTTGGCATCTTGCGTCCAGAATGGCTGCATGCTGGGGGTCATGCGGACACCAGTAATGACATGGCTGTTGCATGCCTTCTCTAGCTGGCCGTTGATGGCAGCACCGGCAAGGGCGAGTACCTCGGCTTCGCAGATCATGTCACTTCCCAAGTTCTTGGCCACCTCTGCAGCCGCTTCAGCATTCTCGGCGAGGTATCCGATGTCTGAAATTGCCGTAGGGTCGATGGAGGATGCCGGAAGACCGAGTGCCCTTCTGTACTGCACGAATGCGTTCAGGAAGGCGTTGGCGGCGGCATACGCTGCTTGACCTCTGTTGCCTACTGACGCAGCAACGGAGGAGAAGGTAATGAAGAAGTCAAGGGGCTGGTTGGCCAGGGCGCGGTGGAAGTTCCAGGCGCCGTGCACCTTGGATTCCATGACGTCAACCCACTCCGCGTGGGTCATTTTCTCGAACAGGACATCACGGAGGACCATGGATCCGTGAACGACACCCCGCACTGGTGGGAGGCCCTCAACCCCGGTAGACAAGAGCGTGTCGACCGAAGCGCAGTCAACAACGTTGCAAGCGCGGACCGTGATGGCGGCGCCAACCTTCTTGGCGTCTTCGATCAACTCGGCAACCTTTCCTGTCGAGGTTCCGCTGCGAGAAACGAGGACAAGGCTCTTGGCTCCTTGGCCGACCATCCACTTCGCTAGGCCACGACCCAAGCCACCAGTACCGCCGATGAGGACATAGGTGGCATTGGGCCGAAGGAGCTGGCTCAACTTTTGGGCCGGAGCTTGGACGGTGTCGTCAGCTGTGGGAGCGATGACAACTTTTCCGAAGAAGCTACCCTCCTGAAGAGTCTTGAAAGCCGCGTCGGTCTGAGAGATGGAGAATGTATTGACCGGCGAGGGGGTCTTGGCCTTTCCATCTTGCAGGAGTTTGTTGATCTCGCCCACCAGCTTCTTGATAAGCTTGGGCCTTTCGGAGACGACGGAGAACATGTCGACGGTGACGAAGGTGATGTTCTCTTGGAGGCGCGCCATCTCTATGTTGACAGTGTTGGCACCGTCCTGCTTGACGAGCTCGACGTAGCGTCCGAACTTGTCCAAGCATCGCCAGGATTCCCTCGCTACGGGGCCGCGCAGACTGTTTAGAACAACGTCGACGCCCTTGTTGCCGGTTTGATGGTGAAGGGCATCTACGAAGCTGGCATCGCGGCTGTAGTAGATGTGGCTTTCAGGAACACCACATTGCGAGATCAGATGGTCCTTCTTCTTTGCCGAGCCGACGGTCGCGAACACCTCTGCCCCTACCATCTGAGCGATGGCGATGGCTGCCTGACCAACAGCCCCAGCTGCAGCGTGGATGAGAATCTTCTCACCCTCGGAGAGCCGGGCGAGTTCGATGACGCTGTAGTACGCAGTGCAATAAGCGACGGGGAGAGAGGCAGCTGACTCGAAAGTCATCTCAGAAGGTATCTTGAGAGCGAGATGAGCCTTGGTGCGTGCATAACTTGCAAGGGCGTTGCTGGCTAGGGCGGCCACACGGTCACCGATGTGGATATCCGTCACGGCGGCCCCCACGGCAGTCACGATACCGCTTGCCTCTTGCCCAAACTCTTCATTGGGAAGCTTGCCGGCGGCGGCGAGGACGTCCCTGTGGTTCATGCCGATGGCCTTGACTTCAATCTCGATCTCATCCTCGGCGAGATCGGAGTTTCGGATCTGATCATCGACGAAATGAAGGCTCTCGAGGACTCCAGTTGAACCCATGACCATCTTCAGGGGACGACCTTCCTGCCCGAAAGCGGTCGGCTCAAGGACACCTTCTTTGGTCTGTCTGTGAACGAACTCGTTCATCTCGGGATCATTAACGATACGAGGCGTAAAGAAGGCACCTCCACGCTCCATGAATTCAAGCTCGCTACTAGCACTAGCGCGACACCCGAACGCGGACTTGAAGACCTCGAGGATAGCCTTGCAAGAGTCATCGTCGGACAGCCTCGTCTTGGAGTCAAGATCGAGAGTCGCGAAGCGAAGGAGAGTCTCGGACCGGATACTGCGGCTCATGCCGACGACCATGTTTGCATCGGGGTTCTCGCACCCGCTGAGAGCGCCGCGGATAACCCACAGAATCCCCTGGACGGACGTGATGATCTTCTGTATGGCGGTGAATTGCTCGGGAGTGACGGCGGTAAGGACAGATTGGTCAAGCTCATTGAGGAAAATGCAAATCTTGCCACTGGCGTTGTTCTCGAAGAGAGTGCCGAGCTCGGGCCTCTTGCCGGTAGCCTCCTCAAGGTCCGCCGCAAGCTTCGAAGCGGTGTCCTTTTGAAGGTCGGAATCTCCGTGGATGATGACGATATCTTCCGTCGTGTGCTTGGACTCGAGCGGCTCAACCATCTCGAAGTCATCCGTGGGGTGGATGGAGGTGAGGATAGGCTCCCACTCCATCTTATAGCAGAGTTCTCTCGGGCCGTTGCCGTTGGATTGAGATTCCCGATCCAAGATCGGGGCCACCGTCAGATCTTCCAGGGTGATCAGAGGTTCCTTCGCGTCGGCGATGGTTGCGAACATGGAAATCTTGGCGGGCTTGGGGTTGGAGGCAGAAATGCTGCCACGGCAGTACGCCTGGAGAGTGCTGTTCGGCTCCTTAATGAGCGGGACTACGTCCTTCGAAAAAGTCATCCGTCCGATGGAAGAAGGGAGGTAGATGGTATCGAGAGCGGATGACGTTTCCGAAGCAAGGATTGGCCAGTACATCTCGATGAGGGACTCTAGGAAGGAAGGAGTGATAATGGGGCTGACGAGATGGCCGCTGGGCATCTCCTTCGCGACGTCTACGACCTTGAGGGTTCCGGACGAGAACCCGGATGCGGCCTTGCAGCTGTCGATACCTTGGAAGGTCGGGCCGTAGGCGACGCCGAGCGCCCAGAGATTATCGTACATCTTGGCGGTGTCGATGGTCTTCTGAGCTGCTGCATCAATTTCGGCGATGGAGGCCTTCAGAGTTGCTTCGGTATCTTGGGTTAATTTGTCGCCGTTGACGCCGTTTACTTCCTTGGTCCGCAGACCGATGAGGCCCCTGCAGTGATCCTTCCAGCCCTGGCTCGCGGTCCAGGAGCAGATGCGGAACTCGTCCCAGACGTTCTCCTCGACGGTCCGGATGGTGATGTTCATCTCCACATCCTCGTCTGGGAGTACTAGTGGAGCGGACACTGTGACATTTTGAAGTTCAAACTTGTCAAAAGCGATGTCCGACTCTTGGGCCTTTTGGGTTGCGGCCTCCAAAGCCATGGTAATGTACCCAGCCAGGGGGAAGATGGTGAGGGATTGGATCTGGTGATGGCGCAGCCAAGGAAGGTCGTCCAAGCGAACGATGTTCCTCCAGGTAGGCTCCAAGTCGTTGGAGTAGTTGGCAAGAGTTCCGAGGATGTCAGTGCGCGGGGCGCTTCGGGAGGTGTGCTTCTCCCACATGCGCGAGCGGTGCCAGTACTCCGTCTGGTAGTTCCAGGGATAGCGCGGAAGGTCCGTAAGCAGCACGGGAGGCTTGGCCGGAGGGTTGGGGAAGTTGATGGCCTCGAAATTGAGAGTAGCACCTTTCATCCAGACGTTGGCCGCCAACTCGAGGGCGGTTTCCACGGCATCTCGCTTCCGCACGAGCGCGGATGCGTAAGGGATCTTGGCGGCGTTGGTGCCCGCGACCTTCAGGATCTGCTTCACTGGGCCCTGGAGAGCCGAGTGCGGACCGAGTTCGACGAGCATGTTGACGCCGGTCTTGTAATCGCCGAAGGGCTGGACCATGTCATCCACAGCTTCGGCGAAGCGCACAGAGCAGGTCAAGTTCTGAACCCAGTAGCTGGGTTCTAGTTCAGTGCCATCGGCCAGCCTGCCGAGCAGAGAAGAATGGAACTTGACCTTTGTGGATACCGGGCGCTCGACGTTGCGGAGCGCCTGCTGATACTCCTTGGCCACGAGGTTCATGTGGTGAGAGTGGTAGGCAACATCGACCTGGAGACGACGGTTGAACAAACCCTTCTCCTGGACGACCTTCTCCAACTCGGTAATTGCGGGCTCATCACCAGAAATGGTCAAGCTCGACGGGCTGTTGAAGCAAGCGATCCTCGCCTCCCCGGTCTTGAGGTCGGCGAGGAGCGGGGCAAACTCCTCCTTGCTTCCGCCGACGGCCATCATGGCGCCGCGGAGATCGGGGTGCTTGCTCTTGAGGACGGGGATCAAGCGACCTCGGTGGTAGGCGATGGTCATGCAGGCGTCGAAGGTCAAGATACCTGCGGCGTACGCAGCGGCGATCTCTCCGCTGGAGTGACCGGCTACCGCGTACGGCTCGATACCCCAAGATCGAAGCAGGTCGGTCAATGCAAGCTGAATGGCCGTGCATGCCGGTTGGCTGATATGTGCCTGGTTAACCTGAGAAGTAGCGGCGTCCTTTCCGAGCTCCTCGATGAGGGACCAATTGGCGCCCATGGAGGTCATGCACGTATCGGCCCGGTCAAGGCTGTCCCGGAAGACGGGGTAATCGAAGTACAGCTCGCGACCCATGGCCCACCACTGCGCGCCTTGGCCAGTGAAGATGAACCCAATCCTCAGCGGCTCGGTCTCCTTCCCGGGAGTGAACTGCTCCTTCGAGAGCTGCTCCACCAGCTCGAAAGAGTTGGAGGCGGGGACGGCCAGGCGCCACTGGAGAATAGAGCGCCTTTGACAGATGGTGTAGGCCACGTTGGCCATGAGGTCCAACTCGAACATCTCGGGCCGCTGCTCGAGGTAGATGACGAGCTCCTTGGTGACCTTTTGTAGAGAAGCCTTATCGTTGGCGGAGAAGATGAAGAGTTTCCGGCCATTTGTGGAAAACGCGTGCTTGCTATCAACAAACAACCGGTCTCGGCCCCTCTGAGCTAGGAACGGGCCCCTCTCCAGCACCACGTGGGCATTGGTCCCGCCGAATCCAAAGTTATTCACGCTAACATACTTCTTGTTTCGAGGCCAAGGCCGCTGGCCGGGCGGGACCTTGATCCCCCACTCAGCAAAAGGGATCTTGGGGTTCGGAATCTTGAAATCGTGGTTGGGGATGATGAAGCCGCGCTCGAGCATCAGCGCCGCCTTCATCACGGCCACTATGCCAGAGGCGCCTTCGAGATGGCCGATGTTCGACTTCACGGAGCCGATGAGGAGGGGGTCGCGGGGCGAGCGCTTCTGGGCGAGAACGTTGTGGATGGCGCGGGCTTCGATGGGGTCGCCGACTTTGGTGCCGGTTCCGTGGGCTTCTACGTAGCCGCAGTCGTTGGGGTCTAGGCCGGAGTTGGTGTAGACTTGCCTCATGAGGGCCTCTGATGTCTCGTTAGTCCTGGTATTCACACTGGAAGAAAGTATCGCGGCGGGACAAGAGGGAAAACAGTGTCGTGGGGAGGTAACTTACCCTGGGCTTCCCCGTTGGGCATGGTGATACCCGGAGTCTTTCCGTCTTGGTTGATACCGCTACCGACAATGACGGCTCTGATGGAATCGCGGTCTTTGATAGCCTGGTCCAGAGGCTTGAGGATGAGCATCGCACAGCCTTCGCCACGGCCGAAACCGGTTCCTCTAGCGTCGAAAGAAATTGACCGACCATGGTCGGAGAAAAGTCTATTTTCCGATACAATCATTCCCATCAGAAACGCGGCACTTACACGATCATGAATTAACAAAGAAACTGTTTCTTACCTAGACTTTGAAAACGAAATCCAAAACTCCGGGAGCATGTTAAGATGGCACCCACCGACCAAAGCCATGCTGGACTCGCCGGCCCTCAAGCTCTGGCAGGCAGTGTGGAGCGCAACCAAACTCGAGGAGCATGCAGTGTCTGTTGTGAAACTAGGACCTCTGAGGTCGAAGAAGTGAGAAATTCTGTTTGATTGCATGGCATATGCACAACCTAAGAAATAAAATGCGTCAGCATATCAAGATAGAGAGGCACATAAAATGGAGAATGGAGCTCTTCTTACCGGTCGCTTGATGCATGGGAATAGTATCCGTATCTCTAAATAACGCCGACTCATACTCCGGGAACGAACCACCAATGAACACACCAACATCCTTCCCCACAATATTCTGCTTCGGCACGCCAGCATTCTCAAGCGCCTCGAACGCGCACTCAAGAAGCAACCTCTGCTGAGGATCGAGCGAAATGGCCTCCTTCTCGGTCAAGCTGAAAAACGGCGCGTCGAAGGCCTTGAAATCAGTGTTGAGGAAGCACCCACCCACGGGGTTATGGGTGCCGGCCTTGCCCGGGTTGGGATGCTGGAAGGGCGCCATGTTGAAGCGGTTCTCGGGGATGGGAGACCAGGTGCCGCGGGCTCGGGCGATGAGTTCCCAGAACTCGGCGGGGCTGGAGATGCTGCCGGGGAGGCGGCAGGACATGCCGATGATGGCTATGGGCATGACTTTGTGGGGACCGGTGCTGGGTGTCGTGCTGCCGGTGGCAGCGGGCGCAGGAGGGTTGAGCACCGGCGGAGCTCGGGCGCCATTCACAAACGGTGCGCTAGGGTAGGTCGTGTGGGCGGCGGCGCCACTGCCGTTTGTGTGGCCGTTTGTGAATCTCCAATCGGCGACGCCTGAGAAGCCGTGGGCGCTTGGGATGCCGCCATTGTTGTCTGTAGGGGTTAAAGGTTCAAACCCGTCGGGAATGGTGATGGGGTAGGCACCGGGGATGGTGCTACCTCCGACGGGGCCGCCGAGGAGACCCTCGAGGCTGTTGAGGAAGCTATAGTCCTCCTGCCAGTTGGTGTTTCCATTGCCATTGACTGGCGTTGGAGGGGTAGAGTCTGCCGCCGGAGACATGGTCGTGGGATTTTTGCTTTTGACCAAGAGCCGATGGGGCGGAGCTATGTCCTTGTGAGGGACACGAAAGACTCTCTTGCTTTGACAGGCAGGCTAGGGAGGGGAGGAGAGGGAGAAATGAGGGAAGGAAGAAGCGTTAGAAGTTTTGAGAAGAAGACTCCCCGGCGCGAGGGAGAACCAAGCAGTTCTATTCTTCAGGCCAAGACTGACATGACAAAGCTTTCAATTCGGGGTGCATGTAGAACTTGGCAATTGATAGAGCAAGAATAAAAAGGGTCAAGAGATAAAATAAGAATTGAAAAGATAAAAAGAGGTGTGTGTGGCAAGGAAGGAAAGGGAAGGAAAGGAAGTGGAAGCTCCCTTTTGCCAAGACTTTTTTGATTCTTTTTAAAGAAGTCTGGAAGAATAAGGGACAGTTTTGATAAATGGGATGCGAAGAAAGTAGTAAAAGGGAGTGACGGGTTAGTATATATGATATATGAAGGGCAGGATCAACACAATGCTAGCTCGCCGTCTTATTGACACATCTGATGTCGGGCGGAAACGAGCTCTTCTTGGATGCGTATGCGTAGTCTAACTTGGGGTACTTGGGACAAAGGCGTGGGAAAGTGTGGAAACTAATATTCGAAACCCAAGGTTGTAAAGATCGGATTGAGACTGGGCCTGGGTCTGGGTCTGGAACTGGGATGGTATTGGAGACACGAGGGAGCTCTTCGGTTTTTTGCTATGCTTGTTTCCCTTGATGGACCTTATACAAGGCCACGCCTTACACGGGCCAAATGGGGAGACGTACACGGAGTTCGTTTCCGAAAAGCGGTCCTTTTACTTTTCTGCCATTACTCCCATTGCTCCCTCATTTGGCTGTCGTCGTCTTTACCCTGGGTTTACGTTTTTCTGCATTTCCAGCCTCCTCTAACTTGGGTTAAAAGGGGAGAAAAGAAAAGCCAACCAAGCAGCAAGCCACGTTATCACCATAATCCGGGAGAGATGGTACTCTCAGCATACGATTTTAAACAGGGGGGGCTCCAGTTGTCAAGCTGCGCGTCGAACGGAGAGCATATTGGGGCCACGCTAGCTGTGGCATATCCGCCTTCGTGGGGTCGGTTCTGCCCTCCACCTTGCCTATTCTACGTATTACAAGGTCGGCGCCGATCATGACCGACGTGGGTCCTGCGGACGTAGTGTAGTTTACTCGGTGGGCTGTCCATGGAAGACGCGGCAAATGGACGCGGAGACGGGAAGCCAGGGAGGGGGGTGGAGGAGGATTCTGACAGGTAGGGGGGAGTGGGCGTTTAAGTGGGAAGTTTTGGGGAGAGAGAAAGTGTTAGGCACAGAGTGGTACGTTTTAGAAGGGTCAAGGGGAGAGGAGGTGAGTGGAGCTTACTAGACCATGGAGGGAAACTAACTGTGCAGACACACTCTTTGCTCTGTGAGAGGCATACTGGACGTACTGCCTGTAGCTCGGGGTTGTATGTATGTGTGTGTGGTGAATGTCAGTGTGTGCATGCGTGTGTGTGGGTGTGTGTGTGCGTGTGTGTGTGGGTGTGTGTGTGTGTGTGGAGGGTGTGTGGGGGTGTTAGATATA
>SJVG01001101.1:0-11046 GCA_034774675.1 Scedosporium minutisporum
TAGCTATTCCGTCGTCAGACCGCGATACCTGATGAGGCTGGGCAGAAGAGGACTCTCCAGTGTAGTCCTCTCCTTCCCACATATGGTCATCGGCAGTACCCTTCTGAAGTCCATAGTCAGGCTGAAGGTCAGCCAAGGATTGACTTGGCAATGTCGGCGCCTCTCTCAAAGGAATCTCTTCCTTTACCATATCGATACATCGTGGCAGCACACAGGCATACTCTGAATCGGCGTCAATGTATTGCGATCGGTCTGCAATCGTCGGCTCTCCATGGAATGGTCTAAGGGTCTTCCCGCCCTTTTCGTAGAACCAGACACGGAATGAGACGCCGACTGTCGTCATAGTATAGATGAACAGGTTTTTATCCGCCTCGATGTGTCTCTTGGCAGCATCTAGAGCCTGCTCCTCCACCTCTCGGAGACTGCCAGCCGGTCCTTTGCACTCCACCCACAGCAACGCCGACATGGTGTGGTGATCTGCGTCATATCGCTTCACAACTATGTCGACGCGCCTTAGAGAGTCGTCCGGGGGCACTTCGCATGTCACGGACCAGGATTTCGTATCATTGAACTCCTGTTTGAGGTAGTGTTGCCAGAATTCGGAAGACTTAAACTCGCGGGTATCGTTACGGGCGTCGTCGTACAAGTAACGAAGGATCCCAGTGTCGATAATACTCATGATGATGTAGGCCAAACAAGAATAACACTGAATAATCTCTTGACTGAAAACAATGGGTTGGAGGCTATAGATGGCTTGAAATCCTGGTTGGCATTTACTCCCATTTTATTGATAGAATCTGACTACAGGACGAAGCAGCCTTACACAATGCTTACATTGGAATTCTGTTTCCCTCTGCATGCTTCTTGCCTTGCATAACTGGTGTATGGTAGTCTGCACTGCTGAGTTGTCTGGCAGGCTGGTCTAAGAACAACTGAAAGCAGGCAGTCCTGCACTCGTCAGGTAGAAATCAGGCTTTCGAATTTTTCTCAGGTCGAGAAGTTCATAACATCCACCCAACGATATGAAGCCACGTTATGAGTTCGCTCCTCCTGCACAACATCGGATTTGGGGGGGCTGCATTGCCTCAATATGAATACGGCGGAATCTGCTGACTTGGAGGGTCGCTGCACTGCCTCAGTCGTAGGGGAGAGAGGGACCGCGTCGTAACGAAAGCGCATGGGCGTCGAATACACGAGGAAAGACGGCGGTTCGTTGAGGAGAGTATGAGCTTTAAGGATTCCCTGGTATTAGGATATGGCACGTGAGGTGTACCTGGGCTTCTCAAGGTGCCGCCGCATTGAGTACGGCCGCGTAAACTTTTAATCGCAAAAGACACATGAGAGCTGTGATTGCGGGATCTCAAAGTTGGCCCTTGGGTGCTCGGGGAGATGGCGAGTTTGCTGTAGCAGGCGCTGCGACCAGCACCAGTCTGGACCGCTGCAGGGCTACCAGTAGGTCTGGAGCATTCATTTCGCATCCAAGAGTCTTACGTACTAGTAGGAAGACTAAAGCTAGGACAGCATCATGTCGATCTCATCATTACCAAAATCACACACCATGTCTAGAAAGACAGATTATATCATCCCTAAAATTTAGCTTAGATTCTACATCTTTAAAGTTAGAATTCCAGCGTAGCAGAACAACATACACATAATGGAGATCTTACCACACGAGTTTGATCATACAATGGCGAGCCCGTCCCGCCACCCATCGTCTCTCGTACACCCAACACTGCAACACTGCAGATCCTCTTTCAGGTTAGCTAGCATCCACTCCGAAGTAGATCTCTCAAAGTCGCAAGTTGCATATAATCGAAAATAGCTACCAGCGACCATTGATATAGGGATCAGTCATTTCGGATTATCTCATCTGCTAAGGCTCGTCTATACAGGGTGGCGAACCAGCCGGCATGCCATGGGCATACGATATCCCCCATATCAATCAACACCCCATCCTTCCAGTTTTCATGTCGCATTGGTACTGAACAGAAGCCGGCGAGCCAGAAGAAGTCTAGCTGAGATTGTATTAGATTCCTATCCAGGCAGGGCCGGTCGGAGATGAACTCGTACACAATGGCGTAGTAGTCCTGAGAGGGTAGTATCTCTCGCACTACCCCATCTAAAGTAACTCTTGGGGGGCGCATCGCCCGATCCAGAGTGCACAGCTCGTCGCCACGAATCTTAATCCAGCCAAAGCACTCCCTCAGTCTCGGTATAGACTTATATTGTATTCCTTTAGCTCGAAATCTTTGCAAGCGACGACCTTCATCTGAGAATGCTTGAAGGTTGGCAACAGCGTCTTCAAAGGTCTTCGGTTCCGGGTAAAGATAAACGGGTTCGGCTGAGTTTGCGATTGAAGATTGGATCATCTGGAGAAGTGCGGCGTTATGGCATTCTCTTTGGATGGCCCAATAACGCATGCCCTCCGGAGCAGTATTGTCCCAGAACTATGATGAAGTCAGGAGTGTACCAGGTAGCGAACTTCCTTGAGTGATGAGGCTTACCACCTTAACAGCGAAGACGCGGCCACTAATCTTAGCTCTCCATACCACTCCGTCTAGACCATACCCAAGCCTTTCTTCCCAAACGATCCTGTCCCGAAGGTCGAACTGTCTCAGCTTTGGATGGCGGAAATTTTGCCAGGCGTGAGGAGGACGGCCGACCAGAGGCTGTTGGTCAAGGAATGGCTGTCTCTTGGTACGCTCGCAGTGTTGCTCGAAAGGTGTCTTTACAAGACGAGAAAAACGCCGTCTTTTGAGCTCGTATGTCATAGTGGCTCGGATCCCAAGCTCGTTGGGCAGTTTCGATTTGGCGGAAAGGATGAATTAATTGAGAAGAGATTGAACCTGGCGGGTGGTTGGGAGGGGGCAAATTTGTGCCTGAGAAATGTGGACACTGTGTTTCGAGAGCAGCGCAGCCAGGCTATTGGAAGGCAGCACTGGCTAGGTTTAATAATTGCAAGAACAATGGATTCCTGGCCTGCAAATTCTCACTATTAGGTGCTACCTCAACATATGAAGTAGCCTTTACCTACTTTGGTAAATTTTCAGTGAAATACAAATGCTTCCTTCCCTGGTATTCCCATCTGCCAACATCCGATTTCGCCCAGTCGCTTGCTGATGTTACAATTTCTTTCCCCTTCAAGTTCTTAAAATAGTATTGGCCCTTCCTCTTCTTCACCTTAACCTGGTAGATTTTGCGTCTGCCTTGAACAGTTGATTCATCAGCATGGCCTTGCTCTTTTTGCTCTTCCTCTTCCTCTTCCTGCTCTTCCTCTTCCTGCTCTTCCTCTTCCTGCTCTTCCTCTTCCTGCTCTTCCTCTTCCTGCTCTTCCTCTTCCTGCTCTTCCTCTTCCTGCTCTTCCTCTTCCTGCTCTTTGTCATGCCCGGTATCATCACCAGCAAGCTGCTCTTCGCGTTCTTTATCACTATCTTCTTCGTCCCTCCCTTCAGCACCTTCCTCGGCCGTTACCGTTGCGCCTGTGCTTACAACGCATTCGCCCTCGTGGAGCTTCTTTACTACCAGCCCAGATGTGACGTGGACGAAACGCCGCCGCCCTTCTTGCCTCCAACTATTAAGAGGAGGATATTCGTAACCGATCTGTGTATCTCCAGCGGCAGCCATCAAACATAGACAATAAAGGCCTAGTTTTATCGTCAGCCGCCCTTTGCCCCTTGCTGCCCAGCTGACCACTGCATACTCAGGAGGCGTATATTCCACATTCGCGAAATTGTTGTCCTGATATGATTGAGCACCGTAAGAGTCAAGAGACATCTCATCTATTGTAGATGACAAATCTGTATCGCCAGAAGCTACTCTCTGGTGAATATACTGCGACATCTGTCTTCTTAAGGTGCTACTTTCCGCCACACGCTCCAGAGAGAACCGAAAGACAACCAGATACTGATCTGTAATGATGAATCCATAGCGACAGTCCGACTGAGCCCCGTATGTGTTGATTTGCGAAACCGGCAAGCTCCACTGGCGCCGCACTCCGAGGTTCCGTGACTGCTCCATCTTTGGCTGCCATTTCGCATGAAGTTTCGTGTCGCCAGAGAGAAGATTCCAATATTTGCCATCTTGCTGTTGTTGCTCAGAGACTAAACCCCAGTCGGGCGGTCCGGTTCCGTGGCACCAGCTGCCGGGTCCAATATAGAAAACTTCCGGCCATTCGAGAGTTCTGCTAGCACGTTCCACGGCCGCGTTGATAGTAGGATACATGAATTTGGCGAGGAAGTAATCCATAGATTTTTCGTCCCGAATCTTGCGGTCATAATGTGAGCCTTCAGAGATAACAGGAGGCTCCCTCCAAGATGCCGACAGCGATTTTTTAAAGATTGATGTGAGATTTTCGTAGGTGAAATCATTCCAAGGCTGCCAGGCATTCACAGGTATCCAGTCGGTGCCCGTCGTATTTTGGCCAGGTCTCACAAAGCTGGCATCAAGTTCTGGATTGGGACTAACGAGAACATCGAGAACTGTTTGTACCATCATGAATGATGTGGAGGATTGGTTGAAAGGCCACGGATAATACACCGGTGGGCAAAAGGAGAAAGGAGGGTGGGATAAGGAAGGTGGGGTTGACGATAGCATGGCCGCCATGTAAGTTTTAATTTTTTTTCTACTTTTTTCTTTTTATATTTGCCTAACCGAGAAAAACTGCCACGGAGGCTAGAATGATGACCTACTAAGTTGTGTGGCAGGTTGGTCTAAGTCTAAGAACAACTGAAAGCAGGCAGTCCTGCACTCGTCAGGTAGAAACCAGGCTTTCGAATTTTTCTCAGGGTCGAGAAGTTCATAACATCCACCCAACGATATGAAGCCACGTTATGAGTTCGTTCCTCCTGCACAACATCCGATGTTGTAATTGCCCTCTCAATATGAATATGACGGAATCTGCTGACTTGGAGGCACTGTCGCAGAGAGAGGGACCGCGTCGTAACGAAAGCCCGTGGGCGTCGAATACACGAGTAACGACGGCGGTTCGTTGTTCGAAAGCCATGTCTTCTTTGGGGGCTAATCCAGCTTAACACAACCTTCCTGAAGCTTCCGGTCGGCAAAGAGGCTTGCTGAGAAGTGGTTCCAACACCTATACTTTCTCCGGGCGATACATATCCCCCTCCCAGGATAATCCCCACTCCATGCACACGCTTCTTCTCGGCTAATCTCTGGCTAGGTCGCCTTGAAGCTACAAGCCGGGCTGGGATGAACGCTAAACGTCGGGCTTCACGCGCACCCTGCCATGGAGGAAGTCCTGATGACAATCCTTGGGGTGCTTACTGGTGTCTTGAGAACAATCTTGGGGGTGCTTGTCGCGTTCGACTTCGGTGTCTCCATTTCGTTCACATCCGAGGAGGCTCGGATAATGAGGCACGGCCGGAGGGGGATTTTGTGCTCGTGGAAAGTATGGGCCTTGAAGGATTGCGCGTCTTCTAGCACCACCCCCTTCGCTCTGCACAAGGCGTCAGGGCATGGAACATGCGACGTTCCCATCCGCTCAACATGCCGCTCAACATGCGTCCACATTGAGGTCATCCGTGTAAACTTTTGGCCACAAAAGATGCATGGAGGTGGAGCCTTTCGATGGGATCTCAAAGCTGGCCCTTGAACTACTCGCGGAGGTGGCGAGTTCAGTGTGGAGGGGGGATCTGGCTTCTTCGGTAGAATAACAATGCGAGGTGACACTTCGCCCGAGACTGCGCATCCTGGGGCGTGATTATCAGGTGCGGGCGCCGGCTTCGATGGTTCTGGCGGGAGCTCTAGCAGCGATGGTTTCGGTTTTGGAGACGGGCTTGGGACGGTGCCAAGCTCCAGCATCCAAGCATAGGCAACACCGGCATTGATCGTATCGATCTTCCTCTGTACAATCGACTCCTCTGGTAGGTTTTCGTTCAGGTCACCGAAAAGCTTAGCAAGACGCCTCCGTTCTGGTTGTTGGTACTCGACATCTCTGGCGGCCAAGCTCGATGGAGAGAAGCCCTGCACCTGTTTGCTGAGTAACTTATTGTTTGCTTGAACGAAATATGTCTCGACGACTATCTTGAGCGCTTTTCTGTTCTGCTTTTGCTGGGCGGCTCTTTGTGCGTTTTGTTTCTTCGTATACCTCTCGCGATCTTCGATAGGAGCCGCCTTAATAGTTCCGTATTCACGCTGTAGTTCATACCGGAGACATGTCAATTCTTGGTTGAGTCGTCGAAGCCGTTTACCTGGCTTGAGTGTGGCCAGAGCCTCCGGTGGAAGCTTTTTAGGGACATTCTCATCAAACCGCATCATGTAGTTGAAGATGGCGATGTATGGAGACTCCGTACCACGGCCCAGAAACGCATCCTGGAAAACAGCACGCATACGAGCGTTTTGGTAGTACCTAGTATAGATTGAGCCATTCATATGCCGAGCGGATTGGTTTCGGATTGTTTCCCGGTAGTTTTCTAATGATATGTTAGTAGATGTTGCTTTAGAGGGTCTTGTATATCATACCATCCATCACCTGAAGATTGCCGCGACGATAAACATATGAGGGTAAATTCATTCCAACTTCATATCCAAGCTTCTTAGAGTTATAATCGAAGACATCATCTGTGATCGGTTCGCTCACTTTGATGAAGCCTTCTCCTGCTAAGAGAGTCTTCCGAAACACTGGTACATGCATGAATTCCCGCTTCCATCTAATATGAACCATCTCCTTAGGGATTTTGGTTCCGAAGAGATTCTCAGCACACTGATAGTCAGGATGTTCGATAACCCCCTCTGCGAGAGCCTTGATTATGATGAGGGTGATGGGGCAGAGAACGGGCAAGTTCTCTTCAATGAAGGTATACCACGTCGGTTGTATCCTCTTATCCATACCCTTGTGAAATCGGAGGAGGACTTGCATGGCAAGCTTGTCCCTGCCACCTTTGCGTTCAGGGTCACTGACAATCCAAAGCTCGACATCCTCCCAGCAAAGCACCTTGCGCATCGGCTCCGTCCTCTCATCCGCCGCTCCACATACCCAACATTTTTTTTGGCGAGGCTTCATGTAAGGGTCGGCGGCAATGTCGACGTCGGAATATGCGTCTTCGGGGTCATGGTACTCATCGTCACTTATTGCCCTCTTCTTAGGCAGACCATATACAAACTCATGTCGACGGGCACCAGCGAACATTAAAAGGTGGCGAATGCAAACATCGTCGATCCGGTCCAGTCCGATACGGAATGTTGTAACATCTCGGACCCAGCGAAAGTGACAGAGGAAGAGGTGCCCGTCTGGGCCAAGCTGATCCTTGTGTTTCGGCTCCCGACGTAGAGCGAAGAGGTCCGTAATTTCAGCACGGATGAACTCCAGGGTATGTTCCTTAAGCTCGGTGTCGACATCTTGTCCTGTGTATTTCTTGAATACCTGCCATGTGTGTCTCACGTACACTCGGACAGAACTCTCAGCTGTAATTCTCGAGCCAGGTCGACGAAGCAAGTATCGGATGTAGCCCTCAACCACGCCTCTAGTGTTGTACGAGAGTGATTTGATATTAGCTCTCCAGTCATCTTCTTTAATTGCTTGTGTGTAAGCATCCCATTGGCGTTGGGCACGGACGATACAGAGCTTTGTGTTGTCGGCCTTCCGAGGGCGGATAGGTCGGCGGGTGTTGCCACGCTGGATGGTCCACTGAAGCTCCTCAGTCAAATCAGGTGACTCCTCCTCTGATTCGTCATCGATGCCGTCTTGTATTTCCTGCAATAATTTCTCGTCGAAGATCATTGTGGTTGCGAATTCGCGTATAATTCACACTGTGGATGTAGTCGATCGAAGGTACTCAGTACGAAATGCGCAAAAATGCCCATGAGAACTAGAGTAATAATCAAAGTTGAGGAGGTGTAAAATTCCGTGGGAAAAAATGACAGTAAAGGCTACACATATAAATTGAAATTTTTCAAGTGCTTAATTCTATTCTAAGGGGTTGATCTTTCTCCTTTGATCCACCTTTGTGTGATGCTTGCCTGGATCCTGGTCTCTGGACTTGTACCAGTTCGAGGGCGACCACAGTGTACTTTAAGCTCCAGAATCCAGGCTGACTTGGGGTTCTGAAATTGGCACCCCTTTGCCTCCAAAAATGGCAGTCTGGGCAGCTGCACACGGCTTTTCTGTGTAAATGGTGTCGGGGCCCTTGAATGAGCCGCGCTGGAACAGGACCAGGAAATGGGGGAGCTTGGACAGGGGAGGCCAGGCTGTGCTGACGCACTGAATCAATTTGAGGTTGCTGACTTCAGTGGACGCGTTGGCCCCAGCCACAGGGGAAGGCCCTGACCCACCAGCACTGTGATAGGGCGAACCCAGCCCAGCCAGCCATCCAGCCAACCAGCGCCAGCAACACCGCCTGGCAGCCCGAGGCTGAGTGGCGGGACAGCCAGGCCAGACCAGGTCAGGCCAGCAGGCAGGAAGGGATAGAGCTGAGTGAAGCGGACATTGAACACGTTCCCAAATCATCACCAATTCAATCATCCAACATCACGATCACAAAATCTCCCGATTCGACAAATCCACATAGATCAATTTGCACACTGCAGACCGATCTAGTGTTTTTTTTCTTCTTCTTCTTCTCTTCTTGCTATCCTTGCTGCCTCGAAGCTGCAGAGCTTCACCCAGCCACTCTGGAAGTTCCATGGCTCTCAACCTAACCTCCTGTTAAGCTCCCGGTACACCCACCTTCACAGCCTCAGGGGGGCACTCGCACCCAAACTTCCCCGATCGAGAAAACGACGACACACGGAAAAAATAATTAAAAATGGCCGACATGGCGACCTCACCCACGGGGAGTGCTGGCGATTTGGAAAACAGCCCCGGCAACAAGTTCCAAACCGCCATCTCGGCGTGGAGGAGTATGTCCATGTTCACCCGACACACCGATCACAGCACACTTACAGTTCAGAGCTCCCAGTACTAACCTGCCTGCCTCGCAGATGTCGACCTTACGACACTCGTCGCCCAGCTTGATAACACAGCTTCCGATATTGCCGCTCACCAGCGCGACTCGACGGTTCAGCGAAAGGAGCTAGCGCAAAAGACGAAGGACTTTAGGAAACTCGACGATGCGTCGAAGCTGACTGAAATTAAGGGTCTTCTCAAATGTATCGCCAAATGCCACATTACCCCCTCTTCCGGGGGATCGGGGAATTTTGTTAACTAACATATTCATCCAGCCTACCAAACCTTTATCGATCTCGTCACGAACCACTCGAAATCGGTCAACTCGGTCTTCCTCCAGTTATACACATCCCTCTCCGATGCGCCCGATCCGTACCCCCTCCTCGAAGCGTCCGTCGATTCGATGCTCGTCTCCGAAGACACCCTCCCCAAGTTGACCGAAGAAAACAGCCACCTACAAAAGAACGTAACCAAGCTCACGTTGCAACTCGAAGAGACCGAATCACGCCTGCAAACCGAGCGGTCAACTCGCAAGGAGCTCGAAGACAAGCTCGAATCAAAGGTCAAGGAGGTCGAGGAGTCGTGGACCGCTGTGCTGGAGGAGAAGAAGGATAACTGGGCATCCAAGGAGAAGGCCCTGGAGGAAAAGGTCGAGAGCCAGGAGCGCCTCATCAGCGAGATCAAGGCGAGCTATGAGGTCAACCAGCGTCTCGGCCGCACTACCGCCGAAGAGGATGGGCAGACGAACAACGTGACGGCGGCCGAGGTCGAGATGCTCCACTCTGACCTCGAGCGCACGAGCACGAGGCTGGCTGAGGTGGAAGCTCGCAACGAACAGCTGCGGCTAGATCTAGCCCAGGCCAAATCGCAGGCTACGACGCAGCAAACATCGCTGGAAGACGACCCCGGATATATGCGGATGCGGTCCGAGAACCGGTCCCTTCTGCGCAAGCTTGATGCTTCAAGGGTTGAAAAGGAGGCTGTTAAGCGAGATCTTGACATCAAGGTCAAGGCCCTCGAGCGCGAGTCTGGTCGTCTCAAGGAGGAGCGGGACGCGCTCAAGGCCAAGGTGCAAAAGTGGAGCGACTACGATAACGTAAAGCAGGAACTTGAGGTTCTAAAGAGCATCGAATTTTCTACGGGGGATGATGACGAGTTACCGGGGCATGCCGACGACGATGAATCTGCCGGCGACAAGGCCAAGAGCGGAGGAGATACGCTGGAGAAGCTCCTTCTCGCTCGGAACAAGAAACTCGGCGACGAGCTCACGATTCTCCGGGTATCCCACCAAGATTTGCAGACGCGGCTGCAAGACCTACAAGAGGAACTGTCGCGGACCAGCGCCGAGCTGGAAAAGGCGCAGCAGCTCAACGAGAAGCTCGAGAACGATCTCGCCACTCTCCAAGCCGAGGCGCCCAACGCTTTCCCCTCGGGAGCGTCAGTCGCTGGCACCTACGTGAGCCGATTCCCGTCGTCAGGTGTAGCAGGCCGAAAGGGGAGGATATCACCCACATCGTCCATCATAAGCGGACTAGACCCCCGCAGCAGCTCCTCGATGATGGGCGAAGGCGTCGGTTCCTCGGGCAACACCATCCTCCCCATGCTCACGGCGCAGCGCGACCGGTTCAAGAAGCGCAACGCCCAACTAGAGCAGGAACTCTCCGAAAGCCACCGCACGGCATCGCAGCTCCGACAGGAAATCGCCGCCCTCCAAAGGGACAACCTCAACCTCTACGAAAAGACGCGCTACATATCAACGTACAACCGCAGCGGCGGTGCGAGCGGCACGTCCTCGACAGCCTACTCCACAACCAACGCAAGCCCCAACCCGAACCCGTCGACCATCGCCATCGGCGGCACGGGGAACCCGGGCATCGCGCTCGATCGGTACCGCAAGGCGTACGAGTCCAATATTTCGCCGTTTGCGGCGTTCCGGGGGCGCGAGTCGGCGCGGGCGTATAAGCGCATGAGCTTACCGGAGCGGGTGGTGTTTTCGGTCACGAGGATGGTGTTGGCGAGTCGCACGAGTAGGAACCTGTTTGCGGCGTATTGTGTGGCGTTGCATGTTTTGGTGTTCATGTCGTTGTTTTGGATGGGAGCGGAGGATGGTGGTAGGGGTGCGGCTTTGGGGAAGGCGGGTGCTGCTG
>SJVG01001102.1:0-11032 GCA_034774675.1 Scedosporium minutisporum
GGTGCAGGACGGCTTGCCGTACGTAATGATCCCTTCCCCCTCATCCTCATGCTCGTCTTTGGTCTCTTGTTCCCTTGTCCCCTTCCTCCCTTGTTTCTTGTGGGAGAGAGGGAGAGAAAGAAGAAAAAACTAACCTTCTCGTCCGACCTCGCAGCTATATCGCCCTCCCCCGGACGCGAACGCCTGGGCACCCGAAGAAGCCCTGGAACCGCGAGCGCCGTACGAGCGCCTGGCGGTCGTCCAGATAGGCGGCCGCCAGTTGGCGCGATTCTGCCATAATGCCCAGCAGTTTGCCGTCCTCAACTTGCCCGGGCGCGATGTACTGGTCGTACGAGGGGCCCATTACCACCGCCCAGGTGCTTTCGCATCGTCCGAGTTACATCAATGCCCTCCTGATTCAACCCAGGGGTGTGGACGTGCGGCGGGGTTCGGCGAGTACCAGAGGCTACGAGGACGGTTTCAACGGGCCCTTCCCGACTTGCATCCGAATCCCGGACCATTTCGGCGGGGCGTGTGGGAACTGTAAGTGTCGAATAAGAAAGTATCTCAGAAATAAAAAGATTAAGAAGAGGCCAAAGGGGAACCACTGATCATACTCTACAGTACTGTTTCTGTACTAACTGTATTTTGTAGACGGAAAAGGCGGCGAGGGCCTCGGCAATGGCGGCGGCAAGCGTCACAGAACGATCTTTCGTGACAACATCCGGGGTATCACCAAGCCCGCCATCCGACGTCTCGCTCATCGTGGCGGTGTCAAGCGTATCCCTGCCATGATCTACGAGGAAACCCGCTATGTCCTCAAGCCTTTCCTAGAGGGTGTCATTCATGATACTATCACCTACACCGACCACGCTAAGCGTTAGACTGTTACCTCTCTCGATGTTGTCTATGCTCTCAAGCGACGGGGACGGACGCTCTACGGTTTCGGTGGTTAAACACGCGTGTATCTCGCTATGTAAACTATTTCGAAGCTGGCATCTGTTTTGTGCTAGAGACGTTGGGCGTAATGCTAGAGATATATTCCGGAAGTGATGTTAGGATCCGATAATGTATTCGGGGTTCATTGATGCCAAACAAATGAGACTGTAATTGAAAGCATCTATCGACGACATCGAGGGGAAAAATATGAGTGGGTGCGGAGCTAATGTATGTGAAGGTGAGAGACCGTCCCGCCGTCCCTAGTACGAGCTTTCAAATCAGCACTATGCTGATGAAGGACACGGATGCACGAGCTGGAACCGCTGATTGCAGCAAAGTGGACTGGGCGACGTAGATCTTCCTGAATCGGGGTGTTAATGTCAAGCTTAAAGTGGAGAAGATAGAATTGTAAGACAACATCATGACCATTGAGCGCAGGTAATCCAATGTATATCATTAGTGCTCGACGTTTTAACCGGCCACTCCACCTAATTGAGAGCATTATTAGCCTCGCAAGAAATGATAAAATGCGCCGGACTGCCATATCTTTCAGTCACCAAACTCTTGAAAATGTCTGACACAAATTCATTCTACTATTTGAGGGACAATTTTAAGCCCCGGTCACTCACTGTACCGCAGCTTCGAAGTATATTAGTCAAGCACAATATCCATTATCCTTCCAAAGCGAAGAAGCTGGATCTCATTAATATCTTTAGTGAGAAAATTGTCCCCATGGCAAAGTATGCTGATACCAAGTGCTCGAGCATCGGCATTGTGAATAACCTAGAAGATCAATTCCAGGAGGTTATTAGTCGCCTTGAAATCATTTCAGCCCAGCTAGAGGAAATAATTCGACTTATTAAGAGCGGTATTGTGGCGGACCAGTGCAGCCTGCTCCGACCAGGCCCCATTGTCAAGAAAGACTGGAAACCGATCAATGGGCCGAGCAATCCGAGTGGGAACTTCGACCTCGGAAGGTTATCGAGCTGGCAAGCTCTCCCGACAAAACTAGTGCGGTGACCACGCCCCGGCGATCCACAAGGACGAGCTCCCATCCCCCGATTAAGGAGCTCAAGCTAAAAGAGGAGGGCAAAATAAGCTCTCTAAAGACAAGGATAACCTGTTTTTTTACACCTTTTCCTTCCTCACAGGTTGCGTTTGTATAACAGTCGTCGTTCATGAGCTTCGAGGCAGGATATTGTCTCTCAGCGGTGACGTGGGGGAGGCAGCTAAGAATGGATCACAGTAGGGCAGGTCTCTGCCGTGTATAAATAGGCCATATGGGCCGCTAGGGGATACAAGCCAAAAGTCATCGTATGGTCTCAATGCTCCCGGGAGGAAGTTTATAACTTTGACTTGGGTCGCTTTTGTAGTTGTTCGCGTGGCGGCTGGCTACTGGGCTAAAGAGTTTAGGAGGTTCAAGAGGATCTCTTCAACTCCTATTGAGATCCAACAGCCGATGGTGAAGAACAACATGAGGCCTTCACAGTTTGCTTTTGGATAACAATCACGGCACGGAGTGACCACAGAGCCGCAAGGGTTGAAAGGAGCACTAGGATCACCCCAGAATAACGGAACCAGCATAGAAAACAGTAGGAACTACGATGTATAAACTATTTTATTTTTAGTACTATCCTCTTGCAAAGTCTGGATGCTCGGTTTTGAGAACGAGCGTCGTCATGTCGGACTAATCCAACAGCTTTGCTTGTGAAGTAAGTCTTCCCGGCCGGAGGTGCGACCTCCATCTCCTTTGGTTTATCCTCGTTGACATCAAGTCGTGCAAGCTCCAAGATGGGATCTTGTGCTCGCGGGATAGCTGAGCCAACGAGAGCAAGCAGTACCATATGCACGGCGGTAGGTGGGGTCGGAAACAGGTAAATGTCGATTTCGGATCGAACAGATCAACGAGACATTCTAATCCCTCCAGTTCCCCGGTAAAGTCGTCGCCTCATGTATGATTGATAGAACCTCATCCACCCGCGTTGGGAGGATCGAGGGGCTTCAATATGTCAATGGGGTTGTCAATAACGATCTATCACTTTGCGCCAGACCTCCAGCACTCAGGTAAGTCGGAGGGAGTTTCCGAGATAGATTTTTCCCGTTCAGACACGGACTCCTCGGGCACATCTAAGTGGGTGTCTCCGGTACGGGAGTCTGTGACGTAGATTCGATGGATGCCTGCCGGAGAGACACCTTCGACGCGAATGGTTTGGGGAAGAATGAGTCGGGTGGAGGAGACGCTGAGAAATAGCCCGGCCGCTTACGACAAGATCGGTGAAGCTGGGCGAAGGCACCGACAGCCAAAGAGAGAGAAACAATGGAATGGCGCACGATGCAATCCAAATTTTTTAATGCCAGTGCGATAAAATGACACTTCCTCTTCTGTATCGACCCTCCTTGATACCAAGGCTGTCGTCGATTCTTCGCTTCTCTCTGCATCTCTTTCTTATCGTGCTCCGGGAAGTCAGAATCACATTCGAGGCGAGTTGGGTTCGAGATTGGGCTTTTCAACCACTCCTACCTCAGCGGAGGGTTCGGCGGCCACAATCGTATTATTCCTATCCCCTGCACAGCCAATTGTATTACACAAATGAGCTTGCCCCTTCGACTCACATAATATAATTGGTGGACGATGGCTCATCCGCAACAGTCCACTCACTTCAAATTCAGCAACCACAGCTGACTCCGCTTTCTTATTCTCCTTCCCAATGCTCGCGCTCACAGATCCGCATTCGATGCTTGGCCACTTCATCGGGCGTGAAGTGGTTCCTCAACTTAGCGAATACACACACACGGTGTCCCTTTCTATGAAACCAGCTGTTGGATTAGTCCAACACGTCGGGAAAGCACCAGTAAATTTACAGCCCAGCTCTACCATTCACGTAAACAAGTTGAGTGGGGATTGGAGGCTTCCTCGTTTCGCTCACGTGCAAAACGGCAGCCTACCAATTACATAACTTTCACGCGACTGGATCAGGCTTGAGCTTGGAAAAAAAGTCTCTTCCCCACAAGATCCTGTTCACTCACCGATGTCACGACATGGCCGCGACCAGGTCACGAGGAAGCGGTGTGGCACGGCAGAATTACAAGTCGTGGTCGCCTTTGGAGAGAGCGATGGAGCGAACACTGTCTAGAAGAGAGATGGAAAAGACCTTTTGGATTAGATACTAGATTGGCTTATTTGGGGAAGGAAGGGAGGAGGGGTCTGCACCCCCAAGCAAGCAACCATGGCTTCAACATCTTTCAATCTCCTCGTCTCCCGGACTTCATCCTGTTCATCTTCAGGCTCTGATATAGCAGCAAGTTCCGAAGGCGACCGTCTCCTCCCCAGTCGCCGGTTCAATCGGTCACTGCGCCTACCGGCACCGCAGCCGTTGCCGCACCCCCCAGCCCTCCCGATAATCCCTTCCGCGGTCGATCGCCCGCCACTCGGCGTCCAGTTTGTAAGTCATCATCACGAGATAAGGAAGGCAGATATCAGCCAGACACAAGAGCTAACGAGCAGTTAATAGCGAACATGGATGCACCTCCCGCCTACAACGACGTCGTCGGCGCCAACTCAAGCCTGGGGGTCGGCACCACCGCCCCTCGTGCCTCGTCTCCAGCTCTATCGGTCGCTAGCCTTAGCACTCGCGAGGATCCCTACGCGTTCCTGAGCACTTTTGACACAATCTTCGTCATTGACGATTCTGGTTCCATGCGAGGCCGCTCGTGGCGCGAAGTGCGAGAGGCTCTCCACACCATTACGCCCATCTGCGCGGCTCGACAGTGATGGCATTGATATTCACTTCCTAAACCACGAGTCCAAGATTGCCGCTGACCCCAATGCCGGAAAGGCATCTGGCGGCTACTGCGGCTTCAAGAACCCCGGCGCTGTTGAGTCTCTCTTCGAGTCTATCCAGCCCCTCGGCGGCACGCCCACGGGTACGCGTCTACAAAGTATTCTCAAGCCTTACATCAAGCTCCTCCAGATGAACCAAGAGTCCATGGAAAACGTCAAGCCCGTAAATATCATCGTCATCACGGACGGTGTCCCCTTGGACGACGTGGAGTCCGTCCTTCTATCCGCCGCCAAGAAGCTCGATAAAATCGAAGCCCCACCTTACCAAGTCGGCGTGCAATTCTTCCAGGTGGGAAATGAGCCTGGTGCGCGCGAGGCGCTCAAGGAGCTTGACGATGAGCTTAGCGAGCAGGTTGAAGGCGGTGTGAGGGACATGGTTGACACTGTGACTTGGAATGGTCAGAATGGCCGGGTGCAGACTTTGACGGGTGATGGAATTCTCAAGGCGGTGCTGGGCGCGGTTGTGCGCAGGTTAGATAGGAGATGAAAGGAGAAAGGGGGGCTGTGGTTTCGGATGTCCGTTTGCACTGCTCGCTTTTTCCTCTTCTTCTCTTTCTTTTCCCTCTCTTTCTTTTCCCTCTCTTTCTTCTTTTCTTGACTTGTTTTCCTAGATGATACCGCTCTCTTTTTCTGTTTCTTTCCTTTTTCTTTTTTCTATTTTCTCTCTTTTTTCAACGGGTACCAATGTATTATTATGTGATAACAGAAACGGAAAGTTGGTAGACAGGCCATGGAAATAGACTTCTGCTTTTATTTCACGTATTCTCCCGGGACCTACGAGAGAACTCGTTCCTGGAGGATCGCCGGGTGGTTCCAGATTTGCGCTTAGGAATGGGAACTAAACAAGGGGGATAAGCAGCGCGGAGAGGAATAAGGAAGCATCACTACGAGGAGTGATCGGTGGTTTCCCTTTCTCCTGAGGGCTGGCTTGCTAGACATTCTTTTGATCTTTTATTCCTGAGTATTACTTTTCTTATTTTTTTTACTTTTCTCCCACTTCCCATGTCTGTGAAGTCTGATAATGCAGATTCCGACTGATCACTTGCTTTCCAACCTCCTATCTAACCATTGAGACCATACGATGACATTTGACCTATTCCCTTTCCAGTATGCAGTGTGAAGAATGTGGCTGAACGGGAATGGAAGAGCTCATTCCAGCGCCGCTAGTAGCAGATGAGCTGCTTTCCCGGGGCGATTGACGGCGGCTGAGACAGATCCGATGCGTCATGAGAAGGTGAATTCCTGAACACTAGATGATACATCACGTTCCGAGGCAGATGACACGTCGGAGCCGAGTGGCAACAATGATGCCAGCCACCCAGCTGGAATGGTGTGTAAGTCGTACACGGCTGGCTCATCCTCCGCCTACGCCAGCCAGGCTGGGACGAACCGGCGATCAGGTGGTGGCAGAGCTTCGCGGATAAACGGCTAGCTAAGGTAATTTTCGGGGAATATTGCCCTAACGAGCACACATCCCTCGACTCGATCGGCCTCCCCAGTAGGTATGTCCTCTACACAACAGGGATGTTCCAACTCGGAGACAAACCAGACAGGTTCGGATACGCAGACGACTCCGGGCACATCGCCGCCCATAAGGACCTGGACGAAGCGGTCAGGATAGCCACGGAAAGGACGAGACTCCAGCTACAGTGGTGCACAGACAATGGAGTGGAACTGGACTTCGAAAAGCAGAGGTACAGGTTGTCTCCCGAGACATCCTCCTATTGCAAATCTTAAGGAGTTAGAGACAGGTACACACACCAGAGTCCAAGCTGGGAGCAACTTTCCTGTTTGTGCTTTTCTTGTAAGGTTGCACATTCTGCTGCTTCTTCGTCCCTTTAGTTAGAAAAGTAGGTTTTGTAGGATCAAATAGTTTGAGTTGCGGCATTGTTTTGCCAGGAAGCAGAGTGGCGAGGGATGGAACAAGAGAGGATTGGGGAAATACTGTGAGATAGGCTGATTTCATCTGTCATTAACATTCCCAGTCATCTTGCCGAGTTGGCACTGAGTGTAGAAGGGCAGAGGGGGCTAGGAGGTTCGTAACAATCTCGTTTTATTGCATTTCGCTGCAATTCTATGTCCCCGTACCTGTCATCGACCTCCGCAACTCAAGCAGCTGCACAGACTTTTCATCTTGTCGTTATCGCTTAGAACGCCACTCCCGGCTGTCCCTGCCCTGAGCAACCTCGCAATCAAATCAATCAAGTGATCTTATGAGACTATGCTTACACATCGGGTGATTTCGATTCCTTGAATGATTGATTGATCGAACAACCTCACAAATGACAACCGTTTCTGAAGAGATGGAGAAAGGTGATGACGAAAATGGCCACAATTCCACAGGCAAACTCCAAGAGGGAGAAATCTGGAACTTCAGGGTGCAGACGAAGGCTCATGTAAAGATTGTCCGGGGTAGTTATGAGTTGTTAATTCCGCCTCGTTGCACAGCCACTCGAATCTATTGACATGCCTTGTAACTATTGATCTCTTCTTCGACTGCTAGAAGCTGATCCAAGCTAATTTCGTCCACAGCTGTGCCACCAGACCAAGGTGAATTCCTGAACACTAGGTCTGGCCCTCGGAATGGAAGTGATGAGCTCGCGCTGCCTCTCCACCGGGACACTTTGACCCAAGGTCGAATTCAAGAGGGTCTCGTGAGTCGCGGAACCGCCACCTACAGACGTGCTGCGCAACTCTTCCGTGGCTCTATACACATCAAGAGAGTGGCGTCGGCGTCTGAAATCTCATCCCAGCATTGCGTCGCTCCTCATCTGTCTCCTATCACAAGTAAAGTTTGTCTCCAGTGCGTGGATTATCCCCTGGGTCTTGGGTGACACCTATCAACCTTCTACTCATCCTAAAGAAAATGCCTAAGAGGCTAACGCCTTGGCCATCCTGTTTCTTCTGGAAGGCGTCGGAGGAGCGTGTGACGACTTTGAGATGGGAGAGTAGCTAAGGCAGTGACTAGCCTTGACAGGAGCAGCCCAGTAGCATATCTCACTTGCGCCACGTCAATAACCGAAGGCCGAGCGAGAAAAAGGCGGGCGAGTCAACAAAATCTAGGAAGTTCTATAATGTTACAAGTGATCTTCATCCCACTATGTCTCCTCACCATCAGTGCGATACGCGCACTTCAAACCATTCTTCATGCAATAATCACATGGATTCGGCTTCGATCCTACACACTTCCTCTTACGCTTTGTGCACCTCACACAAGCACGCTTCCGGGTGTGCTTCTTGGCTCGAGCTATTCGAAGGTTGAGGATGTTCTGCGGAGTATCTGTGATTTGAACAGGTAATACCCATCGGCGTCTTCAGGTTATATGTAGGGAAATGATGAACCTACGAATTGCCATGTTCGCCAGGCCTTGATGAGTTTGTTTCCACCCTTCACACAGAGTAAAGCGGTTCTACACGACTCTGGACGACTGGGTGACGATGGACAAAGATGAAGAAAACGAGCCATGGCCAGAATCACGAAATGGGAATGAGGAAACCGCTCACATGAGACATTGGTCCGACCTCGACGACCGCAATTTCACCCTGAAGAACATAATCACAATATCGAAATCCGACTCCCCTAGGTTGAGAATCAAGACGAATACGAGGATTATCGCGATGAGCCAGGATGACGATTTGTATTGAAAAGAGCAAGCGCTACTTAATTTCCTTTGTCTAAAAAGATTGACTCCTGTTATTCCGTGTTTGTCCCCCGTTCCCTAGTTGAAATTTCCTTTGTTATAATAATTCTTGAATTTGACTTCAAGCTAGATGGCCAGTACCCTTTGGCAACCAAATTGAGTTCGCCTTCACGTACTCATGGGCCCGAGCAAGGAAATCCCACGTCCACAGGCTCTTCCCCAGGTCTCCCAAAGCAAGCGCCACCGAGTGCAGAGGTCATCTTTTGGCGTGGACAAGGATGACGAAAAACAGCGAGTTCTTGCCACCAACGACAAAGCAATTCCTCAGGTGAATGTCATTATCAAGGTCACAACCCAGGCACTTCGGCGCATCGTTAGAGACACCTGGGAAATATCACTGGCGGGACAGGAATCTCATCTTTCCTTCGTGGTAAGTCACTGCCACTGTGTGCTTTATAGCAATATTCGAGCGAGAGGCAGAGCTTGGCACTGTAAAAGACAAAAAATAGGGGAAGCTCCGGCCTGACCCACTTTGCCTATTTTAGGAAGGTCATTTGTGGCCTGAAAACTTTAGAGAGAAGAAAAATGAGAGAAGATGTGTGTGGATCCTCCTCCGAGCTTTCCAGGCCACAAATGACCTTCGCGATGAGCCGCACAAGAACCAACAAGGCGCAAACTTTAGCGGTCGAGGCATTTCCAAAAATTTAACACGTTCATTATTCGCTACGGGCCTGCAAGTTGCGAGGGGTTGTCGTATTATTCTAACTCCGCCTGCGACCTTCACACCAAGGATTGCGACGTCAAGAATCACGTCACCCAACAACATCTGGCCAGAGAACAAGATCCATCTTCTCCACCCATCGAGGCAAAGAGACACTTTCTTATAAATTGCTAGAATTAAAATAGCCAAGGAGAAGAAAATTTGAATCATAGAATTGAGAAATCACTTGAATCAGAAAAGAGCAAACAAGAGAACGCGCCCAGAAGTCATTGGGGATCCAATTACACTTCAATTCGCCTCATTCGCCGCGAGCTCCCTAACAATGGGAGGATTTATAAGAAGGCATGTACTCACGGCTTCGTGTCGGCTTCACCCGCGAATCCATCCATACCCTATTCAGCCCCGTTCTCTTCGAATCCGTAAGCCCGCTACGCGACGGGTGACACCCAGGCAGATCGAACATCTACGACTGTCCTTTTTCGACTTCGAACGTCCTCCGCCAGCTCTACCTTACTACCACGTGAGAATTCCACCATTTTTGTTCTCTGTTTTTTTTCTCCCTCTCGATGTCGTGGGGAGTTTCCCGTGCCACGAACGTGTACCTATCCATAACCAAACCACCTCCCTACCTAATGATGCCACTCGAGAAAGGGATGAGGTAGATGGAGGCAGGGTGGGCCGAGTTGAAGGGTCGCCGCCTACCGGGTATGCTAGCGGGTATGCTAGCGACAGTGTGGCGGTAGCGGGTCCGATGGTTTATACAGGGCCCCGCGAGATTCTCCGCCAAGCGCATGCTTGCGAGGAGGAACTAAGCCAGTACGAGAGGCGCCTAGCGACGGCTGCTGCTTGTACTGTCGGGTGGGGGGGTAGGCTGTTTGAGCACGCGACGACGACGTGCGCACGGCGACACGACTGGATTCGTGCGAAGTAGAGCGCGCTCTAGGAGAGCAAGAGGCAAGGCGGCGAATGGATAGAACGGTTCGCCAGCCGCAGGAGATCTGCCGGGCAGCGGATCCGGAATACGAAGGGGATAAGGCCTGCCGCTTCCCGGATATGGTCTTTCGCCCTACCATCTTGGAGATCAATCGAGGGCAAATTTCGGAGACTCAGAGAACAAAAAGGCTATGTGGAGATCACAGCCGATGGGGCGGTTTATTCGAGACGGGCAGTCCAACATCAGCGTTGTTCAGTGTGATAGCCAGCCACAGCGAACCACCCACCTGACATTTGTGGCTGGGTGGTAAGGCACCAACTGATCACCACCAAAGAAAATAACTATGCCCTGGTCCATGGCAAAGGAATAAAGTTCTTCCGCTCCCGTCTCTACGGTCCGTGAAGCATGAGGGAACTGCACCTTTCTCTGTGGAATAATTGATCTTATATACTCGGAAGGTACTATACGATCGTGATGGATGTCCATTAGATAATTCTATGGGAGAAATTATTCCTTCTTGGCGCAGCCGATTCGGACGACTTTCCTAATGTGTTTGGGAAGTAGTTCGTTACGGCGGCTCTTTTCGGAACTGCCAGCGCTGTCTTTTCGGTTGGTTGATCTCTCAACCCGCGCGCGCTGGGCTTTTCTCGGCGGCAGACCACCAACCACTTGCTGGTTCGTCTCCTACTAAGGAAAAGCCTATTTGTTTCCATCTGCGAATTCACCCCGCCTCATTCGCCTCACAGCGCAGCCCCTCCGCCCCCGTCCGCCCACAAGACCTTTTCTGCGCGAAGCTCGTCGCCTCGTGCTTGTTAATTGGGCCTGCAGCTCGTATTCGAGTCGTCCGCCTCCTCTACTTCCTGCACACGGCCGCCAGGGATCACCAGAAGACTAGCCTCCGCCATCCCATCGTACACACTAGCTCTGTCGGCGTCCACGAGCTCCATAGGTGTTTGTTGCTGAGCGGCCCCTAGGCT
>SJVG01001103.1:0-11019 GCA_034774675.1 Scedosporium minutisporum
TTTTGCATTTTTTTTTTTTTTTTTTTTTGTTTTTTTTTTTTTTTTTCTTCTTTTTTTTTTTTTTTTTTTTTTTTTTTTTTCCTTTATTATATATTTTTTTCTCTCTCTTCTATACCTCCCCCTCTAATCCTTATACGTATCCTATACTATTAAGTCCTATACCGCTAGCCTATTCGTTATTATCTACCTAAACATCCGGCGCTTACACCTAATCTAATACTGATATCCCTTATCGTCGCGGGTATTAACCCTAAACACCTTGCGTATCCTCTGCCCAATCGTCTAATTTGTCGTCGCTATCATCATGACCCGGTATACTATATCGAAATACCGACACTCTAGCTCTCCCCTTACACCCTGCTCCTTTTCCCTCTCCTACTATTACTACCGACTCTACTACCTCTCCCTCCTGCCGCCCTCCTCGCCCTGTCTGCTGTACGAAGTCAACAAGTCCGTACGGCTGCTCTATGTGAATCACTACGACGATCCCCCCGATGTCGATCCCTGTGCCCAGTGCTCGCGCTTACTCTCATCCTCGTAACCCTAACCTTATGGGTTCGAGCGAGTTCTTATCAACTCTTAACTGATCCTATCCTAATCTTAACCCTAATCGCGACGACTTATCCGCTCCGGGGCAGTCCTTCTACTAACCCTAAATTATCTCTACTAACTAGCATTCCCAGGTATTCCCCCCCCTAGCGGATCTAACCCTCCGTGCGGTATAGAGTTCTAACTATTAACCTTAAACTCCTTAACTGCTCTGCTCGGCACCCTACCGGGCGCTAACTTACAGATATAATCCTAACCCTAAAATCCTTATTGTCTCCGACGGGCAAGCTTCGCGGCCACTCACTACTCGCTTAAATAAAAAATACTACTATTCTACTTAACCCTAATCTTATTTCTATATTTATCCTTAATATATATATATATATATATATATATTTTAAATTCTTTTTATTTTACCTTCTATTTTATTCTTATATATAGTCGTAAGCTCTTACTCTATTCTCTATCTTATATTCTATTTTCGCCTAAGCATTCTTTTCGTACAATTAATTCCCATGCTACTACTACGTTCGTCGTCACCTCGCCATATAACTGTCATAACCGTCCCAGCCAGCTTGTAAACTGCTTCTCGTCCGTTACATCGATTTCAAACTCCTCTTCTATCGCCCTTACTAGTCGCCTATCCATCGGTGCCATCATTACAACCGGTAACACCTGATCTATCCACCTACAACCACCCCCCCCCTCCACTCCTATCACTCTCTCCTGCCCCTCCTCTGCCCGTATACACCACGACTGCGGCAACCCGCACATCCAGCAACACGTAAACTCGTTGAATATGATCTTCCGCCGCCAAGCGATATAATCCGCCTTTGCGATCATCTCGCAGCAAGCGAACTGATGATAATGATGGTGCTGTCACTTTTCCTTCCGCCCTTGATAACACCACCTAATATAACACACCGCGCACTTGCCCTCTACTTGACGTAGCCACCCCAGCAGCTCCTGTATTCCGCGTTGCGTATCCTTATTATCTTCTTTAAGTCGGTTGTATGCGGTGTCGTCCTGTCCGTCGTCATCTTCACTACTGACGTCGTCGTCTTCGTTGTTGTCGCTGTCAACTCGAACCTCGACAACCTCCTAGCATCGATCGCAGCGTTCTCCACCCAACCCGTCGCAATCCTGTGCTACCCCGTCCATGAACGAGCCCAGCACTAATCGCTGGCAGTCTACGCTCTGAATAAACCGTTCGATCCCCTGACGCTTTAGCTGATCTACGTTGCTGCCCTGCTTATCGTACCACGCCGGCCGCCCGTCTACCACGATGATCGAGTCGACTGTCTCCCCGTCCCGCTGACCTCCACGTCCTGTCTGCTGTACAAAATCCACGAGCCTATACAGCTGCTCCGCGTGTATGACGGCAATGATCCCCTTGATATCCACCCCTGTGCCGAGCCCGGTTGTCGCCACGATCCACCGGGTATCCGACCGACCCTCTGCCCACGCTGCCAGCACCTCCTGCCGCCGTTCTTTCTCCATCGAGCTATGATAATACCTGTAGCCAATCTTCTCCGCCAGCTGCTTGCACTTCGCTTTCGAATGGTAGTAGATCACCGCCTTCTGATCGCCCTGCATCTGTGCGGTGAACTGCATAACCCTCCTTACGACCTCGTCCTCGACGGCACACCCGCCGGGCTTGACAGTGACCACCTCGTACTGGACGTTCTTCTTCACCGTACCCGCCCGGACGATATCGGCGTCATCGGCTAGCATCATACGCCGGAACCAGCGCTCAAGCCTGACCGGCAGCGTCGCCGTCAGCAGTATCACGGGGCGGTCGTACCGATATAAGCCCTTGAGCTCGACCAGCCTCGTACGGTAACCGGCGTCCATGATCACCGTGTGGCATTCGTCCACAAATATCCGCTTAAGCAGCCCTCGGCTATGTAGCCCGTCGGTGTATATTACGAACTCGGCGTTGTTCGCCTGATCGGCGCTCACCACGACCAGCCGCGCCGCTCGCTGCCGCTCCTCGCGTCCTGTCGCCTCCGCTGGTAGCCAGCGCAGACAGTCGATGCCAAACTCGCGTGCCCGGTCGACTAGATCGTCCATGAGCGCTACGAACGGCACCACTACGATGCTAACGCCAGCATTCATCAATGGCATGGCCGGCAGCATGAAAAAGATGCTCTTACCGCCGCTAGTCGGTAGCACTATAATGAGCACCTTACCTCCTTTCAGCGTCATGATCTGTCTCATACCCTTGTGCTGCTCGTCCGATCTCCAGCTTGCTTCGTCCCCTAACAGCTTATGGAGCCCAGCTTCGATCTTAGCCTCTATAGTATCTACCGGCCTGCCCTGTATTGCGATTATTCTTTCAGCTGCTATTCGCCTCTTCGCAGCACCGTCGGGCGTTTCTATATCCATCCCCGTCCGTTTTGTACCTGCTATCGGTCTGGTCGAACTTGTGATAATGCTCTTCCGGGTTATTCCATCGAGCTCGTCTACTCAGCTACCTGTATAGCTGAGATACTGATGCTAGAGCCGGCTGATCTCCCGGTAGTTTGCCACCATCTGCAGCTGCAGCTGATTCGGGAACTGTACATTCACGGTGTAGTGCTGCCGTGCGATTGCGCTGCTGTGCGTCGCCTGCAAATCCCAGACGTACTCGACCTTCTTCTGCTCGCGAGTCTCGCCTGTCGTGGCATCCTCGAAGCTCGCCGGGTTGTCCTGGTCGGCCTCCTCCGCCATGTCGACCTCGAGCTACTGCACGACCAAGCTGCGGATGCGCCTGCCCAGCTCGATCGCCACGTGCTGGTAGTCGGCCACGCCCAGCTCCACGCCGATCTGTACCTTCGTGACCGCCTGTAGCTTCTTGCTCAGCTCCGGCATCTGCCAGATCCCCTTGCGGGCGTCCTTCCACAGCCACGGGTTCAGCGATACAGACGGGCCTTGCACGCCGCCGGCGTCGTCGCATAGCATCCTCTCGAACGGCAGCACCCACGCGATATATGCGACCATCATCCTGCCCAGCCCATCGGGTAAGAAGCGCGCTACCTTACGACCGATACCGCGGATCGCCTTGCTCTTGTCGCGGTCGGTGACAAGCATCACCTACCCGTCGAACACGAAGACATTGCGCGACATGTCCTGCGTGTTGCAGTGCCAGATCGTCATGATCTCAGGCCCTCGCCCAGGCTGACCTCCCTAGACGTGCGTGCTCGCCAGAAGCGCCTCCCTGAACACCTGCAGACTCGAGATCCACTCGAGCACCGGCCCGCTCCTCCAGCACCCGAGCCGCTCGTCCCAGAGCTTGACATACCCTAGATCGGCGAGCTTCTGGTAGCCCAGTCGGAGCCACCCGTTCCTCGCATTCGTCGCGAATGAAGCCCCGGGGCCCTCGAAGACCAAGCTGTCGGCGACCTAAACGAGCGCCAACCCCTCGCTGACCTCGGCCCAGTGCCTAAATAGTAGCACATCCAGTGATCCCTTAGCCTCGGCCACGCTGTCACGGGCGGCGGCGCGGAACTCGTCGACGGTAATACAGTTGCCCAGATATCGGAGCGCCTCGCCGCCGTCCTCCCACATGATCCTCGCCGTGCCGCCCTCCTTCTTGCGGAAGCCCTTGCCGTACGCTATCATACGGATCATCGAGCTGAACAGCGAGAATGATCCGTCTGCTAGCCAGTCGCGGTGCTGTACTAGAAAGTGCTCGACGGTCTCGGTACCCATCTCGTCCGGGTCCCCATCGATCGGCTCATCTTCGAAGAAGTGCTCAAGCAGCAAGATACGCGCACACCAGACCAGACCGGCCAGCTGCCTAGTATAGTCCTTTACCTGTCTCCATGCCTTCCTGACGCCGTCGATGCCGAGCACGGCGGTGAAGTGCAGCAGCGGGTTCGCAAACGAGTTCACAGCTACCTTCTGCTTAAGCGAGACGACGCAGAAATCCAATACTTGCCGGTCGAGCAGCCTATCCCGCTCTCCCAACCCGTCCGGAGCGCTACTTGCACTATAACGCCTCGGGCCATCGTAGTCCTCGCTGTCGGCCCCGCTCTCGTCGTCGCCGTCGCCGTCGTCGTCCGTAACGCTACCGGCGTCGACACGAGCAGTATCGGGCCGGGTTATATCGACCCAGCCGCCGCCGCCGCCGCCGCCGCCGCCGTAACCACTACCGTCAGCCGCCCCGGCGCCATCATCGCCGTCGAGCAGCTGTACGATGTTACCGAGCGCAAGCCACTGTGCGTCGTTGAACTGGACGCGGTACTTCTCCTTCGCTCCGCCGCGGCCTAGCCGGTACGCCCGTACGCAGTAGCAGAGATATCGCTTCCAGTACATCCTATACCGGTCCGCCGTGCCTTGCTCCTGCTTCATCTCGAACGGGCGGCCCGACGGCTTACCCGGGTCCACGCTCGACAGCCAGCGTAACGCCTCGTTCGGCACGCGCTCCGTCCGGGCGCCGCACCTTGCCAGCTCACGGTCGAAGCTCTCCCCCAGCCGGGCCAGCTTCTCCTGCTCCGCCTTCAGTGCTTCGTCTCGTAGCTTCGCTCTTCCTGCCGCCGTCATCGCACTCAAGCTTGCATTGAACTGCTCGACCATGTCGTCCTTGCTCAGATGCTTAGCCCACCGCATCTCGCGCACCCACGTCGACTCGTTATCCACACCCGTACGGCCGTCCACCGTTCTGCGCCGCTCTTCCTCCTCGGCGGCAAGCTTCCCGGCGTACCTCTCGAGCCGAAGCCGAAGCCCCTCGTCCGGAACAGCCCTAACCTGCCCACCTCGATCTCCGTAGCCGTTATTATCGTTGTTATCCCTGTTATCATCCCCGTCCCCCCGATCGGTAGCCAGCACAACCCAGTATCGCGCGAACCGACCTTGAGAGAGCGACTGCATCTTTACATCTTTCCAGCCGCTGCCATCCGTATGCCCAGCCTGGTTACGGTGTACGCCGATCATCTGCCGGCTCGTCGTGAGATATCGGCATCCTAAACAGCTATAGCCGTCTAGAAGCGGCAATCCCTCGATCGGCGCGCTGCCGTCGGTCGGCACCTCGACCTCGTGCGGGTCAGCGAGCGGGTCTACCGTCCAGCTATACTCCACGATGCTACGCAGCGCCTTGCCTTTGAGCTTATGCACCTGCCGAAAGTGCGCCGCTACTCGGTCATCTGGCCGTACGCCGGTTTTACAGCTTTTGCAGATCAGAACCCGGAGCTGCTCCGCAAAATGCACAAACTGGCCCGCGTCGACGACGCCGCCCTCGCTGTATTCCGTTCCCCTCAGGCTCGTCGCCATCGTCTGCTGGTCGGAGTGATGCTCGGGGCAAATGATAGGAGCGCTCTCGGAGAAGGAGGGTATAAGAGATTATGGTAGTTGAGATAGGTTAGGATAGGATAGGATAGATGATGGCCTTTTATTTGTTTTACCTACCTCTCTCTCCCGCCCCCCCTTTTCTCTCGCTCGCACGCATCTTACACGACTTACTAGGGTCCCCCCCTATTGCTAACTAATCGCTCTGGACCCTACGAACTTAACCCTAGCTAACCCCAATCTCACCCTAAGCCCCCCCCCGGGAACCCCACCTTAATCTACTGAAACCATAGTCTACTGAAATTTCGCCAAGCCCGACCCCGGTCCCCATACAATCCGCCGACATAGTCTACTAGAATACGGGGTGGAATGATGGTCAGGCAATATGGGATGCAGGAGCATTGCCAGAAGGAACACGGTTAGGTAAACCCCAGGGGAAGAGGCGGCAATGTAAAGGAAAAGGCCGACAAGCAATGGGATGTGCCGTGGAAGGGCGGGATCGCATGCCAGCGTTTTTTCAAGTCGCGGGCAGCCAGCAGCGCATCCCCACCGGCAGCACCAGCAGGCCCGGGAGAGCCAGCAGCAGCCGCCGAAACAGTTGATCAATGGGTTTTGCGGTCGCACATAGAGCAGGCAGCCCAGTTCAACACGCGCGGGCCACGGATTATCGAAGACGGCGACTACAAGGAGGAACCGAACCCGTGGTTGCAGCGCGTGGGGTGGGCAGCGCATTTGAAGGGGTTGGATGGGGATAAGTTGAGGGGTTCGTTGCGGGAGATCAGCGATGACGAGGAGGTGTTACGGGCGATGTGGGATTGTTTGGAGTCGGTCATGTACGCGGCGCGGCGACCACGAGAGCCAGCCGGGTAGGGCAGGCAGTATTGTTCGAGATCAACCGCATCGAAGTCGACGCCAAGCCGCACAAGCCGTTCGAGAGCCGGATGGAAGAGGATACGTGGGAGCGGTACAAGGAGGTGAAGAGGTATCCTTCGGGAAAAGGAAGATCCGAGATCGAAACGTTCAGGCCTCAAGATTTCTTCGCTAGTCACTTTGACCGGTTCACAGTCGTCACAACCCCTCCCCTTTCTCCCCTCGACCCGCTCTTTGCCTCTCAACATACGCATAATATGCCATTGCCATAAACAAAATTTAGCTATCTACTATCTACAGCCCAAACCCCACCCACGATGGCGTGGGCACGGCTACCACTTCCGGCCGTTCGCTAAAGTAATATCCCACAGGTCCAGCACCAGACCACCCAACAGAATGCATTCAACTCGTTCGTGCCGCGTATATCCAGTTAGCAGTGAAACCTAACAGTGATATCGAATGAGGAACAAAACTGCACCACTTCATCGTCGAAGGCATATGAATAGGCATCAGGACAGATAGATTTAAACCAAGGATTACTAGGGGGACAGTCCTCTGGGCGTTGAAAATCTCCCCTGCAGCACAATGCATCTGTCCCATACAACGAGCAGTCAGATAGACAGCCTATAATATTTTCTTCCCCCTTATTATGCATCGAAACTAGGTTCAACGCGGGGCAAGTGTAGCTGCAATTAGACATCCCCAGGTATAGCGGAGCAGTGCAAGATATCACACTACAACTCGGGTCAGTCGGAATGGCCGACATGCCAATAGTATATCCATCGACTGATCTCCGTGTTAGCTATTTTGACAAGCAAATACAGGTTTCCAAGACACACCAAGGCTGATATCGTAAATAAGCCGTTGTGAGTCGGCCGTTGCCTCAAATAGTGTCGTGTTCGACGACGAGCGACCCCAGCACGACAGGCTACCACAATCACCGACAAAGCAGTTTGTTCCGTCATCGGCACAGAATTGCTTTGCCCATATTCTCCCAGACCATGGAATTGGCAGCGGAAATTTAAACTTAGAGGTAGGCGTTAGTTGAAGGCTTGGCGGTAAGGGATCATGAGTCCACCACGAGTTGTCTCCAGATACCGCGGGCCACAGCGTTTGTGAACAGTTATTTTCCAGAGTGACTACGAGCACCATGGCTTTTTACAATCCGAGAATTTAACTTATATAATAAGCAATACTAAATAGGAAGCCTTTCCTAGAGCAAAGGCTCCTAACTTAGTCAACGTCCCTATACACCGGGCAGAAACAGCTACTATGTAATTAGATCCTATTAGGGCTCCAGATTATTGCACTTCAACGTCACAAATCTTGTCCATAACCTCGGGCACATCGTGGGCATTATGGGCATCATGGAGTTAGATTCATAAACCTGTACTTCAGTTACCCTTTTCCTCTGCATCACCCATCCGCCATCTACCACAGATCACAGAGTAGGCCAGGTTCCCGTATTCCATAATTAGGGGCGGCTGCACAGCCCTTCATCCGATGACAATAATGGGCTCGTGCGAGGAGCAATGATTATAGGCGGAGCTCGGCTCGTGGTGCCACTCCTCGACTCGCCCACTCTTGTCAGCGGGGAGGGAGGGCAAAGTGAGAAATGGTGTGGGTTTGGCACCTGTTGCATGCGGCCTCACAGTATTATAATGCTCTCCTTTTAGAATACTTAAGGAGAGTAATTTATATATATGTATATTAGATATATTAATATACATAGTAAATTATTTACTAATATTTTTAACTATTGAAACGGAGCAGTGCAGCCTGCCCGGTCACCACAAGAATGAACGAAAGGGAAACAAGTGGTCAAATGGTCTAGAATGGTTCCTGCAAGAAGCTGCTGCAATTCCTCCTGCAGGAATGGTAATGGAATGTCAGAACTGCTGATCAATGGAAAGAGAACCAGATCATGAAGAAAGGAGACCTCCAAATAGGGGGAAGTCAAGAAACATGTAAGTGTCAAATAGAGGACGCTTGGGCACATAAAACGATAGAAGAACTGTCTGGAGTCACCACACCGTAACCTTTTTCCCCATCACATTACTAGTATTGTGACGGGGAAAAAGGTGACAGCGGTGGAAATGGTGACGTTCTCTCATGGGACCGCAAGAATGGAGGCGGAGAAATATTGTTCCTTACTATGGGCCGGGGGTATGGTTATTTCTTTTCTTTTCTTTCCTCTCTCAAGAGGAACAACAACTTTAACAAGTTTTTCAAGTTCTCAAGTATTCAGTCATTAGTCTTTCTTTCAATTGACCCTTTTTATCAGTTTCTTATGGATCATCTTGCGTGGTGACTCCGGACAGTTCTTCTATTGTTTTATGTGCCCAAGTATTCCATATTTGACACTTACACGATTCTTGGCTTCCCCCCTATTTGGAAGCCTCCTTTTCTTGTGATCCGGCTCTATTCCCGCTGATCAACCATTCCGACGTCCCATTACCATTCCTGCAGGAGGAATTGCAGCAGCTTCTTGCGGGAACCATTCTAGACTCATTTGACCATCCATTTCGTTTCGTTCTTGTGGTGACCGGGCAGGCTGCACTGCTCCGTTTCAGTATATAATAGATTCTTCTTTTTAAAAAGCTGTTTTTTTTTTCTCTTCTTACTTCTTTTCTACGTATTATATAGTATATACTTGTTACATTTGGTTAGCAAGCGATATTAGTCTTACCGGAAGGAAGATATCCGATCCATAAAAACTTATGCATAAGGATCACATCTTATCCAATAAGAATACAGGAACCCTGCTAATATGGAAATCTTATATAGAATCCTAACTAGAAGAAATTGTGGAAGGAATTCTAACTGGAAGAAATCATGGAAGGAATCTAACTGGAAGAAGTCATGGAAGGCATTCCAACTAGAAGAAATCGTAGAAGGAATTCCAACTAGAAGAAATCATGGAAAGAATTCTAACTGGAAGAAATTATGGAAGGAATTCCAACTGGAAGAAATCGTGGAAGGAATTCCAACTAGAAGAAATCGTGGAAAGACTGGGAGAAATCGTAGAAGGAATCCCTGGAGATCGACGCCTTCTGCCTGGCGGTTGGCCACCACGCGAATGATGCGTAGGTATCTACAGTGGCTACTTGTAGCACATTGAATTCGCCTGGCTCAAGCAATGGGAACAAAAATATATCTATCCACGGGAACCGATTGGGACGACCTTATTCAACCAAATTATTTTAGTTCCCAGTCTTTAGAAGGACTTCTCAATTAATTCTTTTGAGAGCCTGTTCGCATGCCTGCTGCCAGGCAGATCAAGGTCTTGTGATGGCAACCCAATTAGGCATAGTGCGCTCCACAGATAAACGCCTATCCCGAATGCGGGGAAAGCATGTCCTTCCACAACCGCCATCCATTCACGGAATCACAGTACCTGGATCATGCCTCCCTGGTGTTCTGCAACGATGCAAGCAGATAGAACCTCTTGACCATGCGCGAGCAAATAGTCATCCTGCATAAAAAGAAGATCCACGCCCTGTTCGAAACGGGTCAAGCGTATCCAGGCATCGATAATGGGAACAGTTCTGGCGGTATGTTTCGCTGGAAATCGTGCCCCAACCCTTTTCCCAGAAGATACCAGGGCCCTTGCCATATACAGAAAAGCAGCCCCAGAACATCCAACCAGCTTTCCGCTGCTCGCGTTCCTGGATACATGTGGGGCCGATATCTTCTTCTTGCCGACGCGTCACATAACACTTTCGATGGCGGCTATAGGTGACCCATGTTTCATCAGACCAAAGGACTTTCTTCCACTGTTCACGTGTCCAGTGGACATGGGCAAGTACTATATAAAAGGAATACTATTTACTACTACGGTGCTAGACGTAGATGACTGTGTGGCGAGGGAGCCGGCTTCGGCAGCTGCGGTTGGTCTGGGCGCTAGCGAACTGGGCAATGCTAGAAGACGCCTGGCATGTGAAGGGTGTATGTTCGCGTTGGGGTCTGCATGTGGGTGGGTTGTTTACCGGGAATATGTTTTCCCCAATCTAAAATTTGATGAACCGACGCCAGCAGATCCATCCTCTCAGAGTCGGAGCCGTCATTTCCGATGTTCGGCCTAACAATCCCGTTTCACTGTGTGGTAGTTAAGTACGGTAGTTATCGGCGACGTCACCGTTCGAGTCAACGTGCTATTGCCAACTTAAGAGGGGCCGGCGGCTCCAACGGCAAAGTCCGCCAAGGCCCAAGGCCAGGTTACTCGGCTGCACGGGTGGCACTTGCGCTTCTTGGCCACACCTCACTCCACCTGCATCTCAAAGCAAACCGCCGATGGGTGACGGTTAAATTGACTAGGAAAGCCTCTTGTTC
>SJVG01001104.1:0-10995 GCA_034774675.1 Scedosporium minutisporum
CCCTTCCCCCTTCCCCCTTGGTATTGAGATCCGTTGCTAGACAACTAGAATATAGTAGTAGAGTATGCATTTTTGATAGGGCTCTTTTCTGGAAGAAGTTTAATATCATAAATATCCGATTAGACTCGATTAGACTCGGAAACAATGATTGGGTATCCATGGACTACTAGTAGCTGGTTCAGTTTGCTGAGCCAAATACCTCGACCGGACCCCGTATCGGCGCACACTCCCCAATACTTAGCGACACATTTCATTTGGCAATTCCATTCACTTCATCACCAATGGACAACTGTCAACACAATAGCGAGGAGCTGCAGTGCATTTGCATCACGTGTTTTAGGATCCTGTGTGCCCAGTTGGTCTCAATCAGGCATCAACGAGCGAAGGAGTGGTTGTGAAACAAAAGCCTCCGTTCATGTCCCCAAAGAAGGCTCCCCCCGAGACTTTTTGTTCTAGGAATTGTACCAGAGATCTACTGGAACTCTAGCATGGCAGACTCGAGCCACGATCCAACTCGATGAAGCCACTCTCCTGGAGAACCACGCGCGGCCCAGCCAAAACAAAAGGAAGTCTCCTCAAGTGATTACGGTGGTATCGAGGACGAGGTTTCCCCTACATAGTCGAGGAGAAGGTAGCCCATCCGAAGTGATTGTTGGGATGAGTGTCGGATATACATGGACGGTGTAGGAAATCCAAAGGTGTGGCAGAAGTATCGCCGAAGTCTCCTAGCCCAGCGGATATAGAATGGCAGATGGATTGAGTGGGTATACTAAGTGGATTTAGTGTCATTCATAATCTGAGCTAGATCAATTGATCAATTCATCTTACCTTGGCACCATCCGAAAATCTAAAGCAAATCAAATGGGGAACTGGGAGTTCAGGGCAATGCTCCTGTATCCACGCGTACGTTGCGACTTCACAGTTCAACTTCTCGTCCACGGTTCCAGGGTAATGTTTCTCGGCCAATTTGTGCGGCAGTGGACAGCGCATCAGAACCTTTCTCACTACATTGCCAGCAGAATCCTCTACGTGGACGGGAATGCAAACGTTAAAGGAGCCGCGCATCCAGTCTACCGGCTTTTGGACTACACACCGCACCTTCTTCGTGTCAATGATTCTGAGTTCGTCATTGTGCAAGGAGAGTCCGAGATGATGGGCTGTCAAGGTCGCGATCGCCTCTCGCTGAGCTTTCGACCATAGGTAAGTGTACAGCTAGTGGGTAGCCTGTGCCCATTCAATTTGGTTGAGGACATTGTCTTCATGGTCGACTGCAGACTCATAGGTGATGGGTAGGCGGTCAAGGAGTGGTATTGATTTTGTCGGCATCGGAAGCTACGAAAGAGACCGAATCGAATCAGTTTAAAGAGTGTGGATGTTTTATTTATCCCCATGTTCAAGAAGTACCCGGCTTTGTACAACGGAAGTGAAGTGGTGATGAGGAAGCGTTGTGGTTTCACGTGATCTCGTGAGGACTCCTCAACCTCCTCATGTCCGTCTTACCCGCGTTGCAGCGCGTGTGGCAATGAACGACGTCACAATCCAACGACCATCGCTCGCTACGCCTGCCGGAAAATAGCCACACTACTCGGGCCGCTCCGTATCCGCCCCTAAAATCGTCCCTAATATATCTCGTACGCAGCCGTGTTTGTCTTTCTTGCCATTCAATCGAATTTGGCCCTAGCGTCCTCAAAGGTTATTGGGCGACGTCTAGTCGTTCTTGAGTGATCCCTGTACTCTGGATCTTGCTCTGGTCCTCTAAAGGGGGCCATAATTTTCTCTTGTGGATGGAGCTTGAAACTGGATGATACTATTAGTTGACAGGTACTCACTTTCGGTGCATTCTTGAATTCATTGGCGGTCATCCTCACCTCCGCTGTTTGATGACATACCCTGCGCCGTAGAGGATCCCAGCTAGGCATGCGTCGAGGCCTAGAACAAACATCGACACCAAGATGCCTCTTCGGATAACGACTTGGAATGGTTAGTTCCCTACTCTTAGAGCGTTCTTCGAGCGTTTAGTTGCGTTGCTCTGAGCTGACATTTCCGGCCGGTTTAGTGAACGGCATAAGGTTGGTTTCCCAACGTGGATAGGGCGTTCGACTGTACCCTAACTGGTGATAGGAATCCATTTTCATATCAACCATGGTGCCAAACACGTACCTTTGAGGTGAGTTCTATTCTGGACTGGCTAGTTTGAGAACACATGAGCTAACTAGGAGTGGAGGCCATGTTCGATATACTCGAGGCCGATATTGTTGTCATGCAGGAGACCAAGATTCAACGCAAGGACCTTCGGGATGACATGGTTCTCGTTCCGGGATGGGATGTGCATTTTAGTCTCCCAAAGCACAAGAAAGGTATTTTATTTTTTTAATTTCTAATTTTACGTCCAGCGGGATACTGACTCTGTTGTAGGCTATGCAGGGGTTGCCATATACACGCGAACCTCAAAATGTTGCCCAATCCGCGCCGAAGAAGGAATAATGGGAGTCCTGTGTCGGCCCAACTCTTCCACCTGTTACAGAGACCTTCCTCCGTCCGAAAAAATAGGAGGCTACCCAAAACCTAGCCAGCTCTCCAATCTCGTTGACGAAATGACTCTCGATTCCGAAGGACGCTGCGTAATCCTTGAATTTCCGGCCTTTGTCCTCCTTGGAGTCTATAGCCCCGCAAATCGGGACGAGAGCCGCGACGAATTCCGCATCTCGTTCCTCGAAGCCCTCGACGCGAGAATCAGGAACCTGGTCGCTGAGGGAAAGCAGGTAATTCTTACGGGCGATTTGAACGTGATAAGCTCCGAAAAGGATACCTGCAACCTCGCTGAGCGTTTGCGGAAAGAAGGTTTATCGAGTGCGGATTTCTTCTCTTCTCCGTCTCGGAGGCTGTTCAATCAGCTTCTTTACGAAGGGCATGTCTTTGGTGCGCGAGACGAGGACAAGGATCCTGTTCTGTGGGACTTGTGTCGGGTGTTCCACAAGGACAGGGAGGGCATGTTTACTTGCTGGGATACTAAGAAGAATACCCGTCCGGCCAACTTTGGGAGCCGCATTGACTATGTCTTGTGCAGCAGTGGCATTAAGGAATGGTTCGTCGATGCGAATATTCAAGAAGGCCTGATGGGGTCGGATCACTGCCCCGTGTTCGGGATTATTTCCGATACGGTGATTCACAACGGGGAGAAAGCCCATATCCTCGATTTAATGAACCCGGACGGCATGTTTCGAGGTGGGCAGAGACTAAGAGAGTGGTCCAACAAGGACCTCTTGCCGTTGTCGGCAAAACTGATACCTGAATTCGACCGCCGGAGGAGTATAAAGGACATGTTTATGAAGAAGACGCAACCCGCCAAGGTTACGCCTCCGATCGCCCTCTGGCCCGAGAACACGGGGAGCGTATCGGGTACTTCACAAGACGATATCGGCGAGGACTATAATACAACTACAATGGGGATGCCCCCGCCGTCAAAGCCAGCGGGAAACGACAGTTCCCAACAGCCGAGTTCCCAGGCCAGCTCAACTTCTGCGGCGACAGAGCGGTCACCGGCGAAGCGGCCCGCAGCATCATCACCAGCCAAGCCCTTGGCGCGGGCAAGCAAGCGGCCGAAGCAGGGACAGACGCAGGCAGCCGCATCAACGACAAAGACAAATCCGGGACAGAGCACGCTCAAGGCATTTTTTCGACCAAAATCCACGCCGGGGAATTCAAGACCGGCACCGCCGACAGCAAGTACAAGTACCCTTAGTACTGATACCGAGGACATTGGTGGTGGTTTCAACTCTGGCCCCAGCACACAGGCACAGACTCCCGTGGCATCGACCCCTTCGGAGAGCAACAACGAGGCGTCCTCTGATGAGAAGAGGGAGTCCGATAGAGTCTTCGATCCCATTGAAAATAAGGAGTCGTGGTCGAAACTTTTGGGAAAGAGGGTTCTTCCCAAGTGCGAGCATGGGGAGAATTGCATTAGCCTCGTCACTAAGAAGCCCGGGGTTAACTATGGTAAGATTCTCTTCAGCCATATTCCTCGCCGCTATCTTCGCGGCTCTTTTACTTCCCGCTTCAGTCCTATCAAAAACAGAAATACCTAATCAAGTTTTGTTGTAGGTCGATCGTTTTTCATCTGTCCCCGGCCCCTGGGCCCGTCTGGGGAGAAGGAAAAGGGCACACAATGGAGATGTGGGACGTTTATATGGAGCAGTGATTGGAAGGAATCTCGAGCGTAGCAGTTTGTACAATTAAGCACGTTTCTAATGGAATCTACCTGTGAAGTGTCCATATTTATTTCAGGAAGGCGCCGTTTCAGAGAGCACCTAGAGGCTCCTTCCTCCCGTACTTCCCCATTGACAACGTAATAACTTTATATACGAGTCTATGGAAAGAACTTCCAACCGAGCAGCTCAAGCAGCAACACTGCGACCAAATGGCCAAGTGGTCAATTGGAGCGCTCAGAAGGTTAGAAAATCGCAATTTTCGTAGCTCGCGGGAAAGCAACCAGGATTCGATCCTGGGGGCAACCCGTGAGCGAGCTTTTTGCCTTTTTTTTTTCTTTTTTCTTTTTCTTTTTTTCCCTTCACTTTCATTTTCATTTTCATTTCTTCTTACTCCTTTTCCCCTTTTTAAAATTTCCGTACACACACACACATATACATATCATCTATTATCTTCTAGGGACAGTATTCTTTGTCACCCGTCTGTCCAGTCCACTCAAAATGCACTACGTCCGCAATCCTCCGAAGAATGGTCGGGTCAAGCAGACTGCGCGTCATATCAGCCAGCCAAGTATCATGCTCCTTTCCCTGGGTCCTGATGACGGAGTACGTCTCATCCATATCAACCCGCCTCTTCCAAACAGAAGGCTGGATATCTGTGGACGCCAAGGTGCCGTAGCTTGATAGCGCGGCCAGCAACTCTTGGTAGGAACCCTGGTTCTTCTGTGAGGAGTATTCACATTGCGGGTAAGTCCCGACCTCCCGGACGCCCGTGAGAATTTCGTACAGCTTGTGGTGCGACGCCAAAACGGCCCAGTTACAAAAGGCCATGATGACTCTAGCACACAGAGGATTAGAGCGGATGAGCTCCACGGAAGATTCCACGACCCTCGCGATGAGGGAGTCGAGATATTCGCAAAAGCTACCCCGGACACCGCGCAGCACAACATTCTCGCGCTGCTTCCGCAATGTATCGCTCCGGAAATCGACAATATCATTAATGAGCGTACACACCTCCGCCAAACGCATGTACTCCCCCTCGCCAATCTCTAGTCCCGTCGCCAGAGATGCCGGCACAATACCGTGGCTGATGGCGATGTCGATGTGGCGCTGTGCGATCAAACTCGTCATGTGGCTGCCGTGAACGCCCTCAGGGAGTCGGCCGCGAGCGTGGTCTGCGTAGTAGCCCAGCACGCGGAACTGGACCGTCATGCCGACGAGGAGGCGGAGGTGCCATTCTGTTACCGTCTCGGCGAGTGTGCAGAGCTTGAGGAAGGTGTATGCAGCGGCTCCCACTTGTTGGAGGAGTTTGAGCGTGGGGCCATCGGCTGCTGCGCTGTAGTCTCCGATCAAGATATCATTTCCCGAGTCGGCGACGGCTCGTAGAATACCCTCGTCGCACCATCCGGAACCACAGGCGGCGGCGAAGTAGTACTTGGCATCTGCGCACATTTTAAGGCCCTCAGCGGTAGGGTAGAGTTCCTTGTGCACGGCTGATGAGGTATCGTTCTGAGGGTGTGGTCGTCGATCGGGGGCCAAGACAACGGGGATGTAGGCCATGGCACCAGCGCCCTGGCAAGTGTCTGGACTGGGTAGCATGTTGGCGTTCGTGAGGAGCAGGTCGCTTACTGCGACACGCATATTCTCTGCTGAGAAGAGATTGTCGCAGTGGTCGCCCGAAGACCATTCGTCGAACTTGTTTAGTACCTGATCCATTGCGTCCAAAGTGTTTCGTACGGACTGGCAGTCCACACTCTCGAGGATGTTTGCAACTGTCGTGTGTTCTAGAACGGGAAAGAGGCCACTGCAGGTGCAAGACGTCACAGGGTTGAAGCTCTGAGAGAGAATATCCGTCACATGGCAGGACGGTGCCTTGGATCCTCCGAGGAGGACTTGTCCATTGGCGCGGAGCCGCTTGAAGGATCGAACTGCGTTTTGGAGGACTCCGTGATCTAGGAGCTGCACGAGATTTGGACCCCGGAATAGCTCTCCCAGTTCCGATATAGTCAAGCTGGCGCTTTGATTCTCCAAGTCGCCATCTTCGGCGGCATTCGAAAGCCAGGCGTCAACCAAGGCTGTATACACCAGGACGCAAATATCTCCTTGGCGAAGAGGAAGATTCATTGTCGAGTAGTCGGAGATTGCTTAACGCTGTGAGAAGGAGAGATGCTGTGAGGGGAGATATTGATGTCTTTTTGCACCCCATGGCAGTTTAATTTTTTTTCCCTTCCTCTACCTTGCTTCCTTCTTCCTCTCCTTCTCCTTCTTCTCGTATTGTATTTCTCCACCTCGCAAAGACCACATGTACTATTGAATAATGTATCGCAAAGGGTTAGAGCTTGATATGCTTGCATGGACTAGTGATTGTTCCTATTCTCCTATTCTCCACTCATGATCCTCTCGCGGCCCGGACAATTGCGGGTCGTGTCGATATTTTTTTCTTCCAACCCCGGCCCTCGATTGACAACTCCAGCAAAACAGAGGATAACTGCGGTCCAGTAATTTTGTCCCTTACAATTAACCATTAGGGCTCCAAAACTAGACCCGTCTGCCGACTTCGTAGTTCTTGGAATCTCACTGGTCGTACTCTTCGTCCGGGGCTGGCTGGCATCTTCCCTGGCACATCGCCGACAGACCCCGGGCCTTGTTTTCCCCTCGACCCCACGACCCAGTTCGGTGTGATGATCCGAGAACCTCTCTACGGCTGATCAAATACATCCAACGCCGTGATGATGAGGGGGTGGAGGGGTGAGCAATGTCTATCGTGATGGCCGAGGGCGTTGGGTAGGCAAAAAGTTTACAATCATGAGTTGTGGGTGGTGGCGGCCGGTGAGTCGGTATTGGGCAATTGAGTCGGCGCTTGGCGGGAGGCCGCCGTCCTCTTTTACCCGGGGGCTGAAGCCACATGGCGTGCGCATTATCTCTAGTGCCCTTCCAGTCCTCACAAGCGTGACACTAGTCGCACGTTGATGGGGCTTGCAGTTTGTGGAGGGAAATAAAACGGTGGTCGAGGCTATTGGGAAAGTCAGCATCGCTTAAAAAGGATTTTGCTACCAATTTTTATCTACGTAGCGCATCCCTACACTTGCCACACTTAGAGCTTGGGTGCGAATCCGAAGAGAAATATTAAGTGAAAATCCACGCTTCCCACTTCCTATTAGTCAAATGAACTCTTCGGCCGGGCTTAATAGCGACAATATTCAGTTAAGTGGTGGGGATTCGAGGCCATCTTCCTAGCTCCAGTATTCACGCAGCTTTACGCTTTAGACTCAGCTATTGAGATGAGAGGTACCTCGGTCCATATATATCTTCGAATAAAATCTGAAAATAGGGTAATCTGAACCTCCAGTCATTTCAATATCTGTCGACAATCAATCATTCATGAGCGCGAAATTAGAAAAATACGTGGGCTATCAATGGTTTCCTCCTGACTAGGTTTGTCACCTTGACTCTGATGCTTCAATGTTGTACCTAATGAGTCTGACGACAACACAGGACTGATTTCCTTCCTGTCATCGGCCAACCCGCAGACTCCTGGAGTCACCGGCGGTTTGTCTATTCCCCTACTGGCTCTGAAGGCACCTCATTTTCTCCTCCCCTTTCCAAGGAGTTTCGCTTGCCACGGCCAGTCTACCCAGTTACTTCTCACTCCACGGACCACTCGCCGATTGCGGACATTAGCGGCATCTTCACCTTCATTTCGCATCTGGTGTCGTCTTGGTTACGATATGCTAGAGTCTGTAGAATCAGTTATCGCTCGGTGAGATTGTGGAGACGTTTGTTTGGCGAGGGCGATGTGAGGGCGGTTTTCACGGCACGTCGCAAACCATTACATGCAGTATGTACGTACGTACATACATACATCATGTGGAGACTAAAAGACTACAATGGAGGTGATGACAGGGAATAGACTGGCCGGGGCTGGCTGGGGACCAGAACTGTAGAAGACTCCCTTGAACTGAGGTAGAGATGTGTGTGTAACAGGAATATCAGAATATCCAACGAGAGTGGAGTCAGGGAGTAAATTTGGGTTATCGTTAAATGATTGCCTGCTCAGTCTGACTCTGGGCTTGGGCAGATTCTAGTCTGTGAGTCAGTGGGTTTCTCGCACCTCGCGGGCCGGTTGCCATTCGATACTTCTTATTACTTGCATGCATATCTGTCTCTCTGCTTAATTGGACAGTCTAGAGAGTTATGGCCCGTCGATAATCTGTGGTATGGACGAAACGTACAAGCAAGGGCCATTGTGCATTGTTATTTCGTGGAAGGAGTGACTCGACCAAGCCTTCCTTGAAACATTTGCTCCTGCCTGTGAATATTCGACTCGGATTTACCTTGGGAAGGAGCCGACGAGCGCCTGGAGCCTTCCCTTTGCTCCATCCCCCATCAGCATCACGAGCTCCCCTTCGCCTTCCCTTTCCGCGTTGCCGTCTCGAGTGCCAGTCCCTTACTTCCTCCACTTCACAATGCTTCTCGACTATATAAAATATTCCAGCAACACAATCTTCTTCACTTTTCACCCTTCACACATCAATCCATTCCAATCCGTGGGGGTGAATTTAAAAAAACAGATTCCCGATCAAGAAAAGAGAGAAAAGGGATTCCTCCTACTACAACACACACCCCAAGCCTCTACCTCCCTCCCCTATTCTCACCTTTAGTTTTTTTTCTATTCACCACCACATTTAATTTTTTTTTTCCAAAAACGCACAATTTAACATTTAATCCCTCATCCATTCCCACCTGCAACAATGACGATGGCGAACTTGAACAGGAACGAGAAGCTCCTTGCGTGCATCGCCGGGCTGAGCCCGCAGCAGATCCTCGAACTCCTCCCCGAGAACGTCGTCAGCGGTCTTTCCGCTCTCCTCTCTCAACATCCTGCTGGCCAGGATGGAACCTTTCAATTCCAAGCACCTGTGGCCGTCGCCAATGGCAGGTCTTCGTCGGGTAGCGCTGTCGGCTCTTCCTCGCCTGTTGGCTCTGGTCAGAGTCCTGAGGGTGCGTCGGCTAGTGAGCCTGAGGTGAAGGTTGAGAAGGCAAAGAGGCCTTTGAATGCCTTTATCGCCTTTCGAAGTAAGTTTGATTGATTTCTCTCTCGTTTCAATTCCCGGTCTCATTCTCCTGTTGTTCCTACGTCAAACTTGAAATGGTCTAATTTGAAAACTTTCTTTTATTCAAGGCTACTACAAGACCATTTTCCTCAAGTCCCCTCAAAAGGAAGTCTCTTCGTACATCACAGTCCTCTGGGCCGGTGAACACTTCCGCAACAAATGGGCCCTCATCGCCAAGGTGTACTCCTTCGTACGCGACGAGGTCGGCAAGGACAACGCCAACGTCGCCGACTTCCTGGCGATTGCCTGCCCCATTATGCTGATCGTACCTCCTGAGTCGTATCTCCAAGCGCTCGGTTGGGTCCAGGCTCGAGATGCCTCGGGACACGCCTACATCACGCAGGATCGAAACACTGCGCAGGCGCTCATCGCGGCTATCGAGAACCAGCCCAACCCCGCGACGGAGCTCGACCTTCTTGTCCAGTGTACGCAGGCAGGATACATGGCGCAGTACGCCTCCGTACTCATTGAGAAGCTTGCGAACAAGCTCAATACCATCATGTCGCCTAACGTCGTATCCTATACCAACAACGATCAGGATTTGATTCTCAATGGTGGCCAGTTCTTTCCGAACGGTATGGATAACAACATGAATATGAAACCCGCGCTTCTCAGCCCCACTACGACAGATATCCAGATGGAGAACATGGAGGCTTTTGTCGATTAGGAGTCGACCATGGCTCTCCATGCCGAGAACACGTCGACGGATGGCGACGCAGCCAACGCAGCCAACGCGACCAACTCGGCTGAGGATTCTGCCGTTTCCGTGAGTGGTGGACCCATTTGGGATCCTAACTATAATTACTTTCAGTATGAGACTTTTCCTGAGAAGACTTAGGGCGATATTCTTTTTTTATTACGGTCATGATACCATGGAGTTGAAGAGGGAGGAGGCGGACCTGGGCTGGCTCTGGAGTCGGCTCAGCATGGTTAGCATGGGATGGGATAGCATGGACCCCAAGGGAGGGTATTTCAGGGGAATTTTCTCTACGTAATGCAATGACTTGATGAATTTCATGAAATCAAAAATGGTCTGTTCGAGGGAGGACTTTTGTTTTTAGAAAAGTCAATAAACGAACAGTTTATATACCCTCAAAATTGGACGAAGTAATTTGAGTTGTACAAGTAGTGAGTGTAGGTCGATACGAGTCGAGTCGAGATTTGTGAATTATCTCGTTGTGAGCGAAAAAAATACTTTATATTTACTTCATTCAGGCCGATTAAAGGCTGTCGTTTTCAACATCTCGGCTCCAATTCTCAGTGCCTCCATCACGATTAATTGATGATGATGATGATGCCCCAACGTATCCAAGATGCCCTCTGCCCGCCCCTCTCTCAGCCAAAGGCCAAGAAGCATCCAGATCAAAACCCCCTCTTCATCCCATCAATTAAAACTGTTACCATGAAGAAAAAAAAAATGATTAGTCCACCCACGCCAAACCTTTTTCGCCTCTGCAAGGGATGAAGTCCTTGAGGATCGTCGTCCAGGTTTCAATGTTCAGCCCGGCAGGACACAACCTGCAAGGGAGGGGGTAGTCAACTTAGGCTTTGCTAAATTGGCCAATTACGTCTGTCCATTTCGACGGGGGGATACCAAGAAGGGGCAGGAAGCGGGGATGGCCCTGGTACGGGGGGTTGACACTGCCTGAATGGTGGGGGCAACGGGACCTTTGGGG
>SJVG01001105.1:0-10974 GCA_034774675.1 Scedosporium minutisporum
GGTAGGGCGGGCGCCTGAGAGTACACGTAGACATATTGGAATCTTGTTCCCCCCAAGACCAAACTCTCCTAGTCTAGCGCCCTGATCGATTTCAACTTCAAGGCCAATCCACACATACCTGGACAGCCCGAAGACCGGCCACCTCCGTGTGCATCTTAAGTAATTCATGCCTGCGCCGATCCCACACGTCCGACACGTCCCACACCTTTGCAGACACTCGCAGTCTAACAAGTTTCAAACGTGGTAGTCGCGCTGGTGCCTCGGCATCCAGGGTCTTCAAATCTTCCAAAACGGATAGGAAAGCGTGATTTATGTAAACCTTTTCGACGGAAGGTAGGAGAAACTGCAAGAGTCGACCGGTGTTGTCTTCGTCGGAGCAACCATAGACTGCAATTTGATCAATCTCTACGACCCGAAGTCGGTCGAAGCTGCGAAGAGATGATATAATTAGGCCATCTTCTGCGGAATATTGATCTGAAGCCATCTGGACCAAGGTCGCAGGTGAGGCGTAAGCGCTCCAAGGTCCCCGTCACCGGGTCAATTGCTCTCATGATAGATCGTATATCCCAGATAATCGAAAAGTCGTAGCTAATCGATAGACTTGACAACAGAGGCTGTATTTTCAAGGTGGAGGCCAGATATCCGTCGTCGATGTTGTGGAGTGCTAGTTGCTGTAGACTTGGGATGTGGGGCGGGAGCTTTCTGGTTTTGACTCGATAGTTAGGACAGCGGCAATTGATGATATCCAGCTTGCTGATGTTGGGGGCCGCTGCGATGATGGCCCGGTTTCGATCAAAGAAATCCGAATCGACGCTTTGACTGTGGATTATCAGGCTCTTCAGGGCTGGGAAGGAGGTAATACTACCCTTCCGGAGGCAGTTCATCATCGACATGATCTGTGGAGTGTAGGCAAAATCATGTCGCTCGGCCACTTCCATGTATCGGATGATCCTGACGTTGTTGGCAAGGCCAGGGTTCTCCGATATGCTTCGAAGGAAGAGCGGAAATTTTGGGTCATCGGCGATTCCGGATATACTAGGTCTGCGACCAGCCAAGGCGGTTTCGTCCGACGAGTAGAAGTGGTATAAGAAACGCTCGCAGATATTGTACAGCCTTTTTGATGCGCCGCATAAACCAGCAAGTCCGGCCTGCATACAATGCATGTCCATATAAGGGTCCGGCAAAGAGTCGCGTTGGCCAGAACAGTGGGCACATAATTCCTCGCAGATGCTGGCAATGAGTTCCATCGGGAGAGCGGTCAAGTAATCCATGTTGTAGAGAGGTGGTAAGGCGTTAGATCTCGTGTCCAGGTCGAACTGGGGCCGAATCATGAAAGAACATTGAGGACAGAGGTTGGTGAAAAGGAAAGAATTCCTATTTTGGAAATCAGAAAGGGAATATTTATAGTTGGAATTCCTTTGACGCGATGTGAGGGCTTGTTTACACTCTCCACTGGCGTTTCTATTCTCCACTGGAGTAGAAGCCTAACTAGAACTACGGCACCTCGTCGAGGAGGAGAGACGGAAGCTCATATAATGGTAGTAAATACACTGCCACATTATATAGACCTTTAGAGATCCTGGAGCACCGTGGTGCCAATGTTTCCTCCCTTACCATGGTAACCGGGTACACTCACGACTCCGATGTTTCAATGATTTATATCAATGGCTTGTCCCAGTGACTTCGCGATCCCATGCGAACCTTGCTTTTGAAAACAACTTGAGGGGGTATGAAACCCCCAAAGAGTTGGGTCTTACCATATACTATCGCACGCCAACATTGATTTAGAAACCAGACGTTCAGCACCACCCGTCTTGGAGTTTTGGGCGAATCGTTGCTGCTTCGTACATCTAGCCCGCTCTTTTGCCACGGCTCTATATCCACTATCCCCAGTCGCGACAGTGAAGTTAGGCGCCATTGTTATACACGGGACCTGGCCCATGCTTATGTAGCCTTGATTGTTCCCATGGACTCGAAGCCCCGAGGCTGTCAATTGACCAAGGAATCGGAGTCTTTCTCTGGGCCACGACACTATGGGCGAGATCCTTTCAGCTTTGAATCATTTGAGTCCTGAGATTCCCTGCCAAACAGGCACCTTTTCCGACTAGAGCTAAAGCCGGTTGTCAACACCCAACAACGCTCTTCTCATTTCCCATTTGACATTATCCTTGTCACTGCAACGGCATTAGGACAAGCTAGAATCTAATGTCTACAAACAAGTATCAGGGCAACGTAATGGAAAGCAAACTGTCAAGAGGACTGCTTAGCCTAGAGGGTTTTCTTGTTGATATCTCATCTCGTCGTTTCACACAAGGCAGTGGCTAACTCAAGAACCATCTTAACCAACCACTTAATGCCAATGTCACAACTAGCGTTCCCTATTCCGGGTCACGGGGACAAGAAGGAAGGGGTAACGGCTTTTACCCCTCTCCCTTGTGGAGGAAGACGCGTTGAGATATAGGATGCCTTTGACTGTCTTATGCTAAGTGTGGAACATCAACATGGATTGTTACATCACCCCTGGGTGTGTTAAGCAGAGATCGATCTACGACCTGGACACATGAAAATAACAACGTGTTTCACATCAAATAATCTAGACGATTGCCTTGTCTAGCTCAAGTCACCCTCCCGAGAGGATTCTCGGGCAAGTTTGTCGGCCTTGGTGTGATAGAGTTCCGTAGAGATGTATCGCGTGCTCGAAGTCGTGGATTGTCGTCAGGTTACGCTTGACGATTGACGAAGGGCCGCCCCAACGTGTAGATCCCGACTGAGGCGGTCTGAGAGAGTTTTAGATGGCTGGCTGAAAGTTGCAACAAGATAAGAATCAGATAACGACAAGCCTGTGATAAACCTTCTTCCTTATTCCAGATCGATCTCTTGTAGGCAGGAGGAGTCGGGGAGAAGAGTATCAGAAGACCCTAACTTGAGGAAAGTATTTCCCGAAGAGACATGCTTAGAGTTGCCGACTACTGGCGTGGCCGATAGTGGATTCGACATAACGCCGTCGTGCCCAGATCCTCGGGTCCCTGGGTCTCTGGTGAGGGAGAAAGAGGGCGAGGTGTGGCGTCTACAGCGCCGAGCCACACCCATTCACTCGGCGCCAGACTTTCATTGCCACTGCCAATGCTAGCGCCGAATCCGCCTAGAAAGGAAAGTGTTCCACTGACATATACGCCACTGAAGGCGACGGTCAAAGATTGACTACCTAGCCTGGTCGCTAGGCGGTGATAGCGAATAGGAGTACCTGGAGATGGCCAAAGGGGGCCAAGACTGTCAAAAAGAAGCCCGAAAGAGATCAATGGGAGAGGGGAGGGAACCTGCAGATCAATAGTCATTCCCCAAGCTGTCTACAAAGTAAGACAAGGCACGAGTCTTCAAAATTATCATCCCCACTAATACTGCACTACACTAGCTCCAGCAAATTCGCCAGAATCGGAAAGTCTCGTTCAATCATTGTCACCGGAGACGCACTAGACTCATTCCGGCGCCCGCTATTATTGGAACATTTTACCTACATAGCTCAAAACGTGTTGGCCACGCATAGTATTTCATATAGCCAACGCCACAGCGCAACACGCGGGACCCCGACCGACTTGCGTCTTCTGCTCGCCCGCTCCAACCAGGCCTGTAAAATAAAACTTTTTTTCTTTTTCCTTTGTTGTTGATTCCCTTTCCCCCCCCTCCCTCGCCTCCCCTCATACATACACACGTGTGGTAATAGCCCAAACCTAGCGGTTCGGGACCGCATGGCTATTGGAGCGGGAAATGGCGATAGGCCTATTGACCTCGGTCCTTCTGACCATCATTCTGGTCCTCTCCGGCTCGGAAGCCTCGGCCATCGCCCAAAACTGCTCGGCCTTTACCACCGACGCGGGGTCTGCCTTCACCCACCATCGCTTCTATGATTTCCGAAACCTTTCTAAGGATGCGGGCCCTTCCAGTGCCGGCTCGGTAAGTCCAGCCTTGTCCCGCACCGTGGGTGACTACTGGACTACGGACTGGGAGGTCTCCAACCTTTTCAAGTGGGAGGCTCACCCAGGATGGGCACCAATCTTGTATTCTCCAGAATCCGTCGATTGCAGTATGTCTCCACCAAGTTACTACTACCACTAATAACTTAGTTAAACACCACGCTCACACATGTACATGGAACAGAGGACAATGGGGACGGATCCCTTCTTGAACTGACCACCACGCAGCTCAAGAATGGCACGCAGAAATCGGCAGAACTGATCTACAGAGAGTACAACATCACTACTCTCTCGCTGCGCATCCTAGCGCGAATCACAGGAAGTCCCGGTGCCTGCGCCGGCTTCTTCACATATTACAATGACACCCAGGAGACGGATATAGAAGTCGTGACGCGGGATCCCGTCGACATGTTCCACGGCTCCAACCAACCCACCTACGACGGGCAGGAGCGGCCCATTCCTGACACGTCGTTCAACATCTCGATGACTACCGACAATGCGGGGAAATCCCGCGAAGATTGGAACACCTACCGCCTCGACTGGATCCCAGGCCAGAGCTCGTTTTACCTGAACGGGGTGCGGTTGGCCCAGACAGGCAAGAATGTCCCCGTTGAGGAGAGTAGGCTAATCATTAGCATGTTTGGCAACGGCGGCTCATGGTCGGGTCCTATGGAAGTTGGGATGGACGCCACTCTGGAGGTGCAGTGGATCCAATTTGCCTTCAATTCTACTTCTGCCACTCCAGGATCAGGTGGCGTGATTTGCAACATTGATGATCCCGACTTCATGAAGGAGCTCCCACCTCCAGACAGCATCGAGGACAGCGGGCAGCCGCATTCAGCTGTGCCGTTCCTGAAATTGATCGTTCTATTTGTATCCGTTTATAGTATAATATTGTTCTTTTAATAGATAATACCTAATACCCCCACGACACCCGTCAAAGTATCTCTGACTCTCAAATACACCATACATTACGAAGTACCAGGCGGTCTGTTCATGTCGTAATATCTTTTGAGCCACCTGAGAACACCGGAAACTACTACACTCTCCACCCCTACAGGTGATCGTCGGTAACTTTTAAGCAGGGAGGCTCATCCTCATTTCGCTAGAAATTCTTTGTTTGCTTCGATGGCCAATACGACATCATTCCAGTACACGTTGTGCTCATCAGACTAGCCAAAGCCATGCCTGTCCAGTAACCCGCCCTAGCCTTGATGAGGGCGACGACAAAAACTTTCTTCTTGAAGTTGGTCTACCTCTGAGTTTGTCTGGAGAGTAATGACCATCATGTTACATTCGTGAAGCATTTGCTTAATTTGTGTATTGGTGAGTTGGTGGGCTCGTGGCTTCAGACATTATAATACTACCCGGGTCATCAGCCCTGGGAAGTTACGAAGTATTATGTATGAAGTAGAAAAGAGCGGCTGCTAGCCTGCACCTTGTAGCGTAGCTCAGGTGTGTCAGCATCCCAAAAGGAGGGTATCGTCATCGGGTCTGGGGATCGCCCGGAGCGGTCTGTCGAAGTCGAATACGCAGACTGTGAAGTAAGTTGACGATCTCCAACTCCCCGATCGCGTCACACATCTCCGCAGAGCTTGCCATTTTAGGCAATTTCGGTTAACATCTAACACGAGAAAAGGAATTTACAACGGAAAAAGGAAATCTCAAATTAAGCTCTTTTCTTCGACGCATGTCGGAGACAGTCTCAGCCCCAGCCTTGACAGCAGTGTTGTCTTCAAAGTTTAAATGAAGACATTGACTGAATTAGGCTCAAACGACCTGGCTGGGCCATGGGCCCCAGTGGGCTGTGTCTGCAAGAACCCGGGAATTATTAGGAGGAAAATTTTTCCGTGCGACAGATGCAGGGGAAATGCATGCCAGGGCCAGCTAGAGCTGAGAGAGCGCAGCGCAACTCTGATCAGTCCGCCCCGCGCCGCTCCTCCCCTCTTTGTCCCTTCATTCCTCTCAGGCTCCCGCCCACGAAGACGCGCACGTCCACTAGTCCGCCATTCGCCATCGTTCTGAAGTCATATTTTAGTGAGCGGGTCGATCGGCGACTGGCAAATGAACAAGGGAGCTCGCATGAGTTCTAGAGCCAATAAAAAATCTGCCATGGCCCGCTCAAAGCCCTAGTATCTGCACAGAATTCAGCAGTATTCTCCTCGGTGCCTGGCTAGTCCGATCGATCGACGTGGTTCCTACTAGTGTTGTTTACTTCGACACTAGCGGGCTTCGCACTCGTCACTAGAGGCTCAGCGAAAGACACTGACCGGGGGGCGGGAGGTCGCGGATCCCGTCTCATTGGTCCGGTCTGAACATCAGTGCCGTGTTCCCAGCTCGCTGGAACCCTGAAGGCTACCAGACCCCTGTGCCAACGTCATCTGAAGAACCCTAGCGCTGTTGAAAGATCAGCCTCCGAAGTCTACGACTGCAGGAATGCGCCGCAAATTGACTACTTCGTATGACGAGATTACGAGATATTCTCGAGGGCGTCGTAAGCCCGCAGGAACGATACTCGTGCAGCTTGTCGTCAGAGCCGCCGGCAGCAAGGTCCTGAAGGCTCGGTAAGGTCTGCACTGACGGTAAGAGAATTATAGGCTTATTGAATTATTGACCGCTAAAATTGTGAAAGTCGCCGCCTCTTGTCGCCACTTCATTTCGACGCCCGGAAACTACGCTCCTTGGCTACCCCACCGCACCGAGCTTCTCTTAGCACATTTGGAATCACATCGACTCTGCCCGGCCCTCGTGGCTGCCAAGGATCAAAGGCATGGAAAGAAAAAAGAAAAGAAAAAAGGGGTAAAAATGTCTTGCTCTTAGTACCATTCCATTGGTCAGTTTTCAGCCCTCTTGCCATGCCACCCACATTGACCACCATGTGCACCTATGTAAGGAACGCTAGAACCCTACGAAATAGCTCACAGCTACTGGTATGGGGTCCTCTAGCGCTACGTTCAGACTCTATTTCTCGTATCCCGGCTGTCGGCACAATCATGGAATGCCCCGTCCACTTCTGCTATTAGTGCAGTGTAGTTGCGGGTCTGGCGGGCAATCTCATCTTCCCTGAATGGGTCGAGCAAACCACCGTGTCCGTGGTATGCATACTTACTTCGTACGGAGTAGTAAAGATGCAACTACTGACGCTTAGCACACCCCCGGTTGTTCGCGCCGTCCTGGGATCCGCACCTCAGCACTTCAAGGACCTATACGGCTATGAGCTAGCAGCACGAGCCTGTCGAGCGCGTCGGGATTACAGCTCCACGGCAAAGGGAGGGATCCCCCCGGTTCACCACACAGCTTCCCTGATGGGGTGGGCGAGTACCAAATTACGCCATGTCCTGATCCGGAGCCCAAGCGGGCTTGCTAGACTATCGATTTCTGTAGGTAAGCTTAAATAATGGGAAATCCACACAGCTTCAGGTCACACAGCTAGTGTACCCGAAGTAAACACACATATTTCTCAAGAGAGCCTTATAGGGAGACGATCGCCGTCTCTCGACATTCCATTATGGCCCATATCCCTGGCAAGCGCCTGACTGTCTTTTCTCGAGGGCAGTCTCCCCAGACTGGATCCAGCTCCCTTCGGTTTATCTGATGTATGGTTTCACTTCTTTTCTGATAAGAATACACTGCTGAGCCCTATTTGAAAACAAACCTCGTCCACTCTTTCATTACCGAGGCGCCAAGGAGCTGGGCCTCCTCCTCCCCCGCGTCCACTCTCATCATGACATCCCCCGAGTTCCGGCCAGGCCATCGGCGGCAGGCCAGTTCATCGGGTCCGCCCGGCACTTTTCCTTTTTCCTCACCAGACTTTGAGCCTCTCCCTGAACCCTCTCCCGTGTTTCTGCGTCGCGAAGGAGATTTCGGACGTCCCCGCTCTCGAGATTCTCCTCTGATCGACCCATGGTCTCTAACAAGGCTGTCCGCCGGGCATTCAAGGAATCGGCCCAGTTATCCTCATAGCCGAGCCTCTTCGATAACACTCCGTGGCACCGAGACGCCCCCCTCCCCTACGTCGCTCAAGGGCTCAAACTGGAACCTCACACCTAGCCTGCAGGAAGGAAACGAAACAGAACCCCCTGAGACTTCGGGTGATTCCGAGAAGGACGCGAAAAAGGCAGAGGCAGAGGCAGATGTAGAGGTAACACCCGCAAAGAAGACCCGGGTTCTGCAGGGGACCCGCTTCCATCTGCCGATCTATCTGGGCTGCCTTCCGGAGGCAGATATCCTTCCGCGCAATCTTCGATATTATCGACATCAGGGACATCTTTTGGCCATTCTCATGGCGCAAGTATGCAACTCTCCTCGGAGTGGCCGCTCTTGTGGCCGGCGTCGTCGTCTCCAACCATTACTTTCACTGGATCGAGAAGGCCATGGCTCAGACGAGAACTTTCATGTTGCCGGTTCTTGTTATTGTCATCGGCCTGGAGCCACTCATGATCTTATTCATCCTTTGCGTTGCCAAGATTCCCGACCGAAAGGACATCATCAATCCACGATATCCCGAAGCACTCAACATGACCGAGGCTCCCCAAAACGGCGATCATGGCCCTATCACCAATGAAAAGATAGATTTAGAGGCAGGGCATGCGATCCCAGCTTCTTCCTCTCTTCCCAATCGCACTGCGCTCGTCCTTCCGTGCCACAACTCGGATCGCGACGCCCTCAAGCGCGTGCTCGAGTCGGCTTACCCCCACTTCCGCCCCAGAGATATTTTCATCGTCGACAACGGCCGGTCGAGACGTCCAGCGGATCTCACCTTCCGAGACTGGGCCAAGGAGCAGCATCCCGAGATAGTTTACATTTGGTCCCCCATCGGATCGAAGAACGCGGCTCAGCTCGTCGGGTCCCTTGCCGCCAGGGACTACGACTACATCCTCACGGTTGACGACGATGTCTGTATCCCCGCCAACTTTGAGGCACCGGAGGACATGATCACCGATGAAGTTAAAGCCGTCGCCTTGCCGCTGATGGCTACGAACCCGGAAGGCAAGACGTCTCTCTTCCTTGTTAGCTGGCAGGATTGTGAGTACCGTATGGCTGGTGTTACCAAGATGGCCGAGGACCGCATCTGCGGTGTGACCTTCCCTCACGGTGCCGGTTGGTTCGTTGAGCGGGAAGCCTATATTACCATGTTGAGCCACTACCATCCCATGGATTTCATCGCCGAAGATGTCAACTCCGGTCTTTCGTTTATGAGGATGGGCAAACAAATTGCCATGGATGGTCGCATCGTCCTAAAGACAGAGGTCCCGACCACCATTCTCGGCCCAGGACTCAACTGGTGGAAGCAGCGATACAAGTCCTGGGAGATGGGCCGACACGGCCTCAGCCTCAAGTTCATGATCCGAATCCTGTTCTCGCTCAATGGACAGCGCACCATCCAGGGCATCCTGTTCCAGAAATTTCTCTTCGTCTACAACATCCTCTCCAACGTCATCGACTTTGTTCGCGTCCCAATCTTCGTCACCATGGGCACCAATGCCATGTTTTGGATGCAAGCTGGTCTCCTTTCGCTCTTTTCCATCATCCCCATCCTTGTCTACAGCTATGTCAAGTGCCGTCGCCGGCCGGATATGCGCTGTAGGTTCTGGGGGAGTGTAACATTTCCTATCTACAAGCAGCTTTACTCTTTGGTTTCCATCTTTGGCGCAATACGGTGTGTTCTGTATTATATCGGTGGGCATAGACTTCCCAAGACAATCCAGCAGATGGTCAAGGACAACGATGACCGGTGCATCTGGCTTGATCCTCGCTTCGAATCCAACCCAGGATTTCTTGGAGATCCAAATGAGCCCGATGTCAACCTCAGCACCAGTCGGGTCGATCTCTCGTTGTGAGTGATAATTGGGATTGTATTATTTTCTGACTTGTTATGTTTCTGTACGGAGCTTTATGGGGCATTTTTTCATCTTTAATTTTTTGGTCACTTTTCACCTCCCGAGTTTACTCGCGTTCGAGGACTGTTCTAGAATGATACTATATTGGGCACATGGCGAAAAGAAAATTTAGAGGGACGGATTTAATTCCCACTGCAGATCGATCTAAATTTAATAGTAATTGGCGTTGGCATTACCTGTCTCGAAAAGGGATCTAAGATGAGCGTGTTGCAATGTGTAATAAGAGCGACGTTATGCGTCCCAATTCGGCATCTCATTTCCGACGACGCAACCCAAGAAGATCTCCAACTTAATACGAAGTTTTATGGGGGAGAAAGCCCACGAGGATACTCTATTGGATATCATCATGTCGATGTCAACCATTGTGCCGGGATTCGACGCTACTTACGAAGCCCGGGGACGTTCTACTTCGTACATCTCAGTCGACGCCAGATGTTGCTGTCCAGAAGTTTGACATATAATGACGATGCCTCGCCCGACCAAGGACCTCCGACCACCACGACTGTCATTCCTTCTCGCGGCCCACGAAATCCGAGTGTGCCATTTCACATCCTGGCAGGAATCATGTTTTCCCTGACACATCTAGTGTTTTTCTTGCCGCTATCGGTTACCTTAGCAGCCGGCTCTTCTCCCCGGTTCCTTGCCCCAAATCAAGACATCGTGCTCTGGCGCGGAAAGGGCTCCGATAGCCCTCTAACACGACTCGGCGCCAATGGTCCATGGGCTTCGGGTCCGAATGTACACGGGATTTCGACCAGCATTCCCGAGAACTGCTACGTGGATCAGGCTGCCTACGTCTCGAGACACGGTTCGCGATATCCTGACAATGGGGCGTACAACGAGTGGCTGGAGATGGAATCTAGGGTAGGTTCCTTTTCTCGGCAGAAAGCATAGTTTTTTTTTTCTTCCTTTTCTTTTCTTCCTTTTTTTTTTTTTTTTTTTTTTTTTTTTTTTTTTTTTTTTTCAGTTGTCTTTAAAACGGGGACTTCGGTTTTCTTCGGGTGGTTAGCAAGCCAATGGGGTGCTCAAATCTCTGCCCCCTCGGAAGCCTGTCTTGACAAACCCTGTTAACCAAAGTGCCATCCTGAGCCGCACGGGAAAAA
>SJVG01001106.1:0-10953 GCA_034774675.1 Scedosporium minutisporum
CCCCCAAATGAGTCCTACCTACCCACCTACCCGACGTATAAAAGGAAACAGAGAAAAGAAATGAAAGAGAAAAGGAAAAAAAAGACGAAAAGAAATTAACGAAAGCATTGTGCATTGTGCGGCGTGTGTGTTGCGTGTTCCCGATAACTCCTTTCCCACTTTTTCTTCTTCTTCTGCGCTTCGATCGATCGTGAGAGAGAAAAGAGTAGAAGTATAACAGCCACGACCCATTTCGATGATGAAAAAAAGGAACAAAAAAAGTGTGAATACAGACGTAGAAAACTCTCTCCTTCCCGTCTTCCCATCCTTATTTTCCTCCACCTCGGTCTTCCCACGCCGGACCGTTCCTTTAATGCCACGGATTCTGCGCCGGATTTCCCATGTAACCCTCCTCCAGTGTCCTCTCCTCCAAAGTACGGATGAAATCCCGGTTGCTGCGACCTGCCTGCACCCTGCTGCCTCTCCTCCCCGCCCTCGCAGCAGGAGTGCTATCCATGCCAGCCATACCCTCGGGCGGCGGCGGATAGTAAGCGGGGCTCGGCTGCAACCTGATGGGCTGCGTCGGGTCGAGATGACTCGCCACCCTCTGAATGGCTGCAGGGATCCCGCTCTGCTGCTGCTCCATCGTCGACGCACGCTGGCGACCGGTCCGCGACGTCGGTTGCTGCTGGTACATGCCGCCGCCCATCGGCGGGTGGGCGTTACCGTACTGCTGCGACGGTATTTGTTGCTGAGGCGCCTGGTTCATGGGCATAGGGCCGTAGGCTGGTTGAGAGCCGGCGCCGCCATAAGCAGGGGCTTGGTTCGGCACCGCTCCTGCCGGTGGGTAGACACCGCCGTACATCTGCGGCGACTGGACGTGGCCCTGGGGATGGTATTGGCCGGCCATCGGCGGCCCATATTGTGTCTGCTGCGCAGCCGAGTTCGCTTGGGCTTGGGCTGCCTGGGCGCGTTGCTTCGACAGAGCCTCGGCCTGCTGTTGTTGTTGAGTACCAGGAGCCGGTGACCGATTGAGGGAGCTCGACTTGAGGTTCATCGGCGGTACGAAAGGCCCTGTGAACTTTTGCTGCGTTATAAACGGATGAAGCTTGGCTTGTTGCGGCGACCAGCGCTCGAGGGGATTGAGATTCAAGAGTCCTCGGACAAAGTCGATGAAAGCAGTACGGTTGTTCATTTCTATGTGTGAAGGTTAGTATGGTGCTTTTAGGAATATGACTTAGAGCTAGGAAGGGGGGAACATACCTCGCTCAACCTCAGAAGGCTTCATGTTCTTGCGCGGTAACGGGTACGACTTGATAATCTCAGGGAGCGTACTAGCCTGGAAGTACTTCTTACTCGGCTGCTCCTTCGTGCCGTGTTCGCGAGAGTACTGTTCCATGCTCTTCAGGTGATAGGTCCGGCGTCCGAATTCGTCCTGGCGCTTCTCGAAAAAGTCGCCTCCCTGCTTGCCCATCTCGATCATCCAGTTCGGCGGGTTCCCCAGCATCTCGACTATCCTAGAGACCTGGTTATACTCGGACGAGCCGGGGAAGAGCGGCAGTCCGAGGAAGAGTTCAACGACGATGCAACCGAGGGACCACATGTCGATGGCGGACGAGTACGGTAGGCCGAGGAGGACCTCGGGAGAGCGATAGAATCGTGACTGGATGTACGTGTACACGGTCTGTCGTTCGTCGCACGCCGAGCCGAAATCGATAATCTTGATGATCGGACTCTCGAGATTCTTCAGAAGAATGTTTTCGGGCTTCAGATCGCAGTGGATGAGGCGAGCTTTGTTTAGTAGCACCAAACCATTGAGCAGCTGTTGGGCGAACACGCGAACAAGTGTCGTACTAAGGCCTCGGAACTGGTTCTGCTTGATTAACTCGTAGAGGTTGACGCTCAGTAGCTCGAACACCAGGCACAAGTGCTGCCGGTGAATAAACGTGTCTTTTAACCTTAGAAGATGGTGGTCATCGTTTTTGTCGAGCTTCGTGTTGAGCTGTTGCCGAGTTAGCCATACGTCAACGCTCACTAGCCGCGAGGTTTATGCTTGCAGAACGAGAGAGCTTGTCTGCTGGGGAGGAAAGGAAGGAAGACATACAAGATCTAGCACGGACACTTCCATCATGCTCTGGTTGAAATAGGCAGTTCGGTTCTTGATGACCTTGACAGCTACGACTTCCTGAGTCTTGAGATTTTGACACTTGACGACCTGCCCGAATGTGCCCTGGCCGAGGACGTCGAGAATCAAGTATCGGTTCCTACACAATGTAAGGTCAGAAAACGCCTAGTCGCCATCGACGGCATCGTTAACCGGATGACCGGGAGTTCGCGCGCGCTTACTTGTGTCCAGCCTCCTCGGACCCCAAGATATCGTTGACATAGAGAATATAATCGCTATCCTCGTTATCGTACCCATCGTTCTTGACACCCTTGCTTGGCTTGGTAAGCACCCGGCGTGGATTCCGTGACGACTCATACTTGAAGCCGGGGTTGCAGATTCGATAAGTCGCAGGTAGGTGGACCGTTAACGCTTGCAGAGGCTATATGACAAGAAGCAAAAAGAAAAAAATTGCTGGTTAGCAAAGTAGCCACTGGGGGGGCACGCGTGCGGGGATGGAGGTGAGTGAAGGTTTGGTCGATTCAATCCGCAGAGCCGATAGAGAGGGGCGGTTCTCGAGGTGGTAGTAGCCGCCGCGAGAAGAAAAGAAGGGAAGAAAAAAATGATACAGGGAGAAAGTCGAGCCAGAACAAGAACCACAGAAGACGGGGCAAAACACAGGAGGTTCAAAAAAATACAGAAACGTAAGGCAAGGATAGAATATCGAAATCCGAAGGGGTCAGCGACGGCCCGGGGGGATAAAGACATACGCTAATAAATCCGCCCTCGGGAGCAGCTCGACGGAACGCAGGCTGCTGATTGACAACAGGTCGCAGATCGGCCGGCGACCTCACGCTCCTGAATTGAGGAACCACCCTCTTGGACGCGTCGACGACGGCGAGGCTGTGGGGGACAGCATGGCGCGGAGACTTGGGGTCGTGGGAGAAGGTCGCGTCGTGCCCTTGAACCGAGGATGATGAGGGTTGTGGATAAGCGTCGTGGGGTGAGTATTGCATCATGCCAGGCACAGGCACTTGCTGGGGTTGCTGATGCTGGCGACTCGGATGATATGGGCTCTGGGAATGATAATCGGGTTGTCGAGTCGGCGATTGTCTCTGGATGGGTTGGACGTATTGATTCTGGATGGCGCCCTTTGGCGCATAGGGCGAGGTGGGCGAAAGGGCCTCCATAGGCGAGTATCGTTGGGCGGCGGCCGAAGGTTCTTGCGAAGAATGGAGATTGGCGGGACGACCAGAGACAGAGCCAGTGCCAGGGCCAGGGCCGGAGCCCGAGAGCTGGGGCTGGTGATGAGGCCTCATGGCGTACTTGATGCCGGCATGGGAATCGTTGACGTCCTGCATGGCGACGTCGCCGGAGACGTCTCGACTCTGGGGGGTGGTGGTGATGATTGAGGACGATGAGGTCGGTGGTAATGACGAAGCTGGGTGCTGCTGAAGGGAGGAGGCGGCGTGGTGGGCGGCGATAGAGGAGGCGGTGGCGGTGGTGTAGTTGTTGTACTGGGCCTGCGCTGGCTGAGTGTGGCTCTGACCAGTACCGTAGCTGTAGGCGCTGGTGCTGACGCTGGCGCTGGTGGAATTGGCGCCGGGGTTGGGGTTGGCGGCTAGCACTGGAGCGGCGTGCTGTTGGTGTGGGACGTAGGTTTGGGCGTGGACTTGCTGTTGCTGTTGCTGTTGCTGGTACTCTCGCTGGCGGTACTGTTGCGCAGCCTGAATCTGGGCCTGAGCCTGAGCCTGAGCCTGGGCCTGAGCATAAGCCTGAGCCTCAGCTTGAGCTTGAGCCTGAGCTAGAGCCTGGGCAAACTGCTCTTGGGACAGAGTTTCGCTAGGGTAATCTTGACCGTTGTTTGTACTCGTACTTGTGACTGAAGGCATGTGGCCAAGAGGCGGGTTAACGTTGGCCCCGTCTTCGTAGGATCGCTGCTGGGAGCTGGTAGGGTCGTGATATGACTGCCACTGTGGATCCATCATTCGAGGCGCAGGCTTCGGTGGTCTTCTGTCAGGTGCTGGAGTTTCCTTGCCAATTTGTTTTTCTTGTGTGTCCAGTCCAGGTTCAAAGATCGAGGGTTGGGTTTTGTCCTTCCAAATTAATCCCAGTGAGAGTTGACAGGGTCCTAGTTAGTTTTTTTAGTCCTTCTCTCTCTCTCACTCACTCTCACACTCACTCTCACACACACTCTCTCCACTCTGCAAGGCAGGTGCAGGCGTCCCTATCCCGGAAGGTGAGGATAGCCTGGTTATGGACAGGTGGTGGAGTGGAGGTTCGAGGGGGAAGAGAACTGGGTGCCCAAAACTGGGTCGGCAGTGACAAAAGCCAGCTCTAACTTGTAGGTGAGGTGTGGTGCGGGGGAAGGGGATTTAGGAGGGATTGATGGAGCCAAAGAAGAGCCCTGAGCAAAAAGCAGAAAGGAAAGGGGCGGAAAAAAAATGAAGGGGAAAAAATAGAAAGCCAAGCTTTCGATACAATTGATCAATGGCTTCAAATCGGTGTTTGGAGGGTGAGCTGGGAAGAAGCTAAAATGTCGTCGCGAAAGGCCTCAATGATACCAAAGGGACAATGAACACATTCGACGCTATTGAGCCCCCAAGCCAAGACTAGATGAGAGCAGACCGGATCGAAATTGATTCGATCTACAAGAGATGGAGCTGAGGGAAGGGAGAGCGCGTGTCGTGTTTGTGTCTGTTGTCTGTGTGGTGTGCTGCGTTGTAATTGATGTTTGCAATTCAATTCCGTTCTTCGCTCACCAGGTCAAATCAGCCACAGCGCCAAACTCTTGTGTTTCGCTTCACAGTTTCAATCAAATATAATGGTTTAAAGGGACAAACATAAGTGAACATTGGGCATTGAACATTGAGGAGCTTGTCCGTCCGCATTTCATTTGATCAAAATGTCTTTAAATGTATTTTGATCCATTCCTGGGGAAAGTGAGAGAGGATTGGGGGGGAAGGCAGTACCCAAAGCAGCACCCAACCCAAACCGTTGAGAACCTGAAGGAATTGACATAACGAGGCTTCCGGAAAATGAAGAAGGTGCACTTCTTGCTCGTTCTTGCCTGGTCTCGGTATCAAGAGTTTGACAGATTTGTTCAATTGATGCATTTCCATTTTGTATTTTGTCTTTGATCCATTCATCGATGCCAATTGAGTGATCCGGACGAGTCTTGTCCATCCATCTTATTCCTCAAATCTCTACAGGTACCAGGTCGACAAGCACAATTCACTTTATTCTCGTTCAAATCCGCGTCCATTCTGAGCAATCTAATTCAATCCAGGCCCCTGAGGAATCTTCCGGTGGCGATACCAATGTTGTGTTTGTCTTTACGCGAAAAGGCAAGACTCGGATCTCCAGGCTCCCGATGAGAATGGGGGTCATGCAATTGGAGTTCAGGAAGATGAAATGAACGAAGAAGTACCAGCATTGATCAGTCCAGAATGGAGCGGCAAGCTCGCTTGCTTGGGCTTGGGCACCAGTCAAGCTCCAGCCTACAAGGCTTCATCCACAAAACCACCTCCACTCGAAACCGGCCTCTCATTAGATTTCCAACTCCACTTCGTCAACAACTAATCCTTCTATCAAGTCCAGCAGACAAAGGAAACATGGGGGATTCAAGGTCCCTGTTGCTGTTGATGTTGCACGCTGCTTTTCGAAGCAGATGGTCCCCATCCTCTTGCCAGCCTCAGCTTTGGCAAGGATCAACGGCTCTCTCCCTTCCGAGCGCTGGACCGGATCCATTAAACACCAAGCGTCACTCGGTTCGTCCTAGGCGATTCCAACCATCGATTTCGATTTGAAGCTCGCTCTTGTGGCTCCACGATAGTCTGTCGTGGACATCTAAGCTTGGCTCGATGAAGCCATTTCTGGACCTGCTCACGTTCTCATGGAGCTACCAATTTACCTCACCCTCGAATAGCTCGAGTCCGGGTCGCCTCTGCTTGAAAGCTTGGAGCTGAGTGGTCACGAGCTTAGCCAGCGAGCAGGGAACTGCGCCATTACTTGTCTGGGGGATGGGGTCAAAGTTTGATCTATCAATCTCTTAATGCATCTCCATCGTTGAATCTTGATATCATGAATGAACCATGCGGATAGCAAGTGCAAACAAGATCCATCGTGGATGTGCAGTTCTTGGCGACCGAACTCGTCTTATGAGGGTAATAATTGCGTGTTCTTCTTTCCTTCAATCGTCTCAAGATTTGGCCTGCCTCCATCTCTCTCTCACGCGTTGCAGATATCTGGTGTACCAGTACTTAAGACTCCATGTGGCAACCAAAGGACATACGCGAAACTCCTCAAAAGCTTCAGTCTTATCGTTTCCCCCCATCAGTCACATCTTACTGGGCGAGAAATAGAAATGGGAGATTTGTACCCAAAACAAAAGGCAACCCCTAAAATTAGACAAATAATTGACACTTCATACGCTCAAGATGTGATTGATCTAATATCCCGCCTCCCACCTCTTCATAACATTGATGGAATTGGGAAGTACATCAAGTGTGATGCAACAACACCCACCAACAAGCGCCTTCACTACACGCACACGACACCTTCTTCTCGGCTCGTGCCTCTCACCTCTTTCTCGCAAGTACGAAATAGTACTAGATTCAGCCTGGCTGGTTCCCTTCGCAGAGCTCCCCAAACTTTCTCTCCCCCACGTCCCATCGAGATTGCCTTCGAGGCAAGACTCCCAGCCTATAAAGAGTTAAAAAATAAAATAAAATAAAAAAAGAACTCGAGACAGCGGGAGTCAAGAGATCACTTCAGAACAATACACAAACAACTTGACCTCTTGTTTCCTTAGGCGCGAGGGTCTCGCCTTTTGTGATTTCTCGTCCGAAGGTGAAATGCAGAAGCCAAGTCTGAAGTCCAGGCACTCCCAGCCCGTTCTGCTCTAACATGCCTCCCGCCCCCATGCATAGTGATGTCGAGAGGTATTGGTCCAGAGCGGGATACCTAAGTCGAACGAGGAATCTCAACTTCTCTCTAGAATAAGCTGTTTACTCGTCAATTCATCCCCCCGCCTTCATCGTCTTCATCGAGTAATGAAGCATATAGCAATAGGAAGGTCAAAAATCCCGACAGGTCTCAGCTCCGTTTGTTCTTGTTCCAACACCCACGCCTACGCCTTCACACATCATGATTGATGTTGACTCGATCCTGCATAAGCCTCCCCCACCTCACAGAGAAAAGAAGCCCCTCAGTGTCTGGTCAATGTAATCATAATCGGAGAAGCTCAAGGGACGAACCCGCTGCATATCCACTTTCACTTTCTCCTCTCCCCCACCTTCAATCCCGCCCATGTCCTCGACGCGAACTGCAGCCTGCGGGTCAGATCCCAGTTATCACAGTGGGGTTGACATCAATCAAAGAACAACATTTGATGTTTCCAAACTCATCAGACGCAGAACGAAAGCCTTTTACTCCCCATTGGGCCTCCCTGCTTTTTCTTACCTATCACATCACGTCTCTGGCGGAGAAAATTTTTTTCGGGGAATGGTCCGAGATTTTGGTCTGTTCATTGACAACATTGAACCGACTCCACTCTGGAAGACGCTCTTTTTTCAGGGAAGATTTGACGGTTATTTGCCCCTCTTCTCGAGCTCCCTACGTAGGGTGAAGCTCTCTTATCCCGCTCCCAACCAACCCTCGTCGTTTTTCCTGTTGGCGATATAACACGACGGGCTTGTGGACTAAGACGCGGTTCCCACAACTTAACAGCATCAACCTCGATGAATTCAACATAGACTAGAAGGAAGTGACCTAGGTAGTACCCTGCTTGTAGAATCCCCTCCCGTAGAAAGACGCCCACATATACTGTAGACCTACACAACTCGTACGTATTACACGAACATCGTCTGACCATACCTCGTCTAAAAGACGCAACGGGGACCAATCCATGTACAAAGTGACAAAGGAAAAGTAAGAAAAGTGCCTAATAGTAGTATTGTTTTCCAAATACCATTCCTCCTTCACATAAAAAGTCATGCTGAGAGCCGACCAGACCGCCATGACTGAACCCTTCACAGCCTTGCGTACCAAACTTTTTGGTCGCTAGAATACTTCACCCATCCAGACTCCCCAGATATATGCGGGCAGACACCCCCCCTCCCTCTTAAGCTTTCGAAAGCAATCTTTCTCCCCCTCTTCAGGGGTTTCCTCAAAATTGGCTTGAAGAAATATACATATACATATATACCATCAGGCAGTGCCAACAAAATGACCAAACTCACACACACAATGAGGCTTCAGGAATGTTCCAAATAGGGGAAAAAGAGCACTTCGCCATACTTAAAAAAACAATTCCATCATAATTCATAATTGGGAAAACCAACTCAAACTGTTTGGAAAATCAACATGTCCAAGGCGCGCTGGAGAGAAAGAGACATAGAGAGAGAAGAGAGAATGCATTATCGGCAAAATCATGAAAGGCCAATTTCTTTTCCGTTTGAACCCATTAAGAAGTTGAGGAGACAAAGAGAGGGAGAGAAACAAAAAAGGGACCCAATGTTTCATCGATGGTATCCTGGACGCTTGGTATCAAACAGCACAACCGGCAACTGAAGAAGAAATGATCAAGAGTGCCAGGAGAGAGTAAGAGAGTTGGGTTTTTAAAACCGAACAAAGTGTGTGGAAGAAGAAGAAAAAAGCCAAATGCGCAGACTAGTGAGATAAATAGACGGATGGGAAAAAGAGAATCGAGGCATTTTGATACCATATTCGCCAGTTTACGGACATATCCCTCAGACCTGATAATAGAAGTAGAAGAAGAAGCAAAAGAACAACAACGAAACAACGTTTGACATCGTAGACAAGTCTCGTGGGTATGCCGACAGAAGAGACCAGCGGAATAGTAACGAAAAAGGCTAGTAGGTATGACGAGAAGGAAGACGAGACAACGTGGGAAACAGACAAAATGAACCGCTTTTTCCCCACATGCCCCTCGGAGCTTGTAAATGAAACATCCTTACAAAAATCATATCGAGGGTTGTACCGAAATAGTCGTGGATCGCCCAAACGTAAAAGAAGAAAAAAAAAGAGAAGAACAACAAAAAGACGACGTCAAAGAGGAGAGAGGAATGTTGCCAAGGGCGAGAAACGACACGCAAAACCATACAAGTTACGCCCACGTGTACAAGGAAGTACCCGTTGGGCAACTAGCCTTGGTAACCACTGAAGCCGTTGTTATAGTTCTGGCCAGGGTTGGGACCCTGAGACCACTGGGCGTTGGGTGGCTGTCCTCCACGGCCATAACCACCACCGCTCTGGGGGCCGCCGTAGCCCACGTTCTGGCCTCCGTAGTTGGCAGGCGACTGTCCACCGGGACCGCCATAGTTACCAGGCTGGCCACCGTATTGCCCGGCTAAATTACAATAAACGTCAGTTAGTTTGGGCTCCGGATGACAAGCTAAGCTAAGAGCCGGGAAACGACTACTTACTACCGTACTGTGGGAAGTATCCGGTCGGGGTCTGGGGGAAACCCGGGCCCTGCGCGCTCTGGGGACTGAACCCTTGCTGAGCGGGATCAAAGCCGCCCTGGCTGGGGGTCTTGTCCTTGCCCCACTACTCAATATGTTAGCGTCGCGCACAAACAAGCTTGCTTCGAGAATACAGGGTTTCTTGTGGTGGTATATATAGGAGTGGGCACGTACACTGCATTTCAGGGGACGGCCATGGACGAGATATCCGTTCATCTGGCAAATGGCCATGGCGGCAGCCTCGTGAGTCTCCATCTTGATGAAGGCGAAGCCACGGTCGGCTTGGAACCTGGACTCGACGACATATCCGAAGTTCTGGAACAACGGCACCACGTCATTAGGCGTGGTGTAGGGCGTGAGGTTGCCAACATAGCAGGTCGTCTGCCACGAAGGAGTCTGTGCGAGAACCATGTCGTAGCTCGCCATACCGTTGGCGGGGAACTGGTGGTGACCGAAAGGCGTCGTAGGGGTCATGCCCATAGCTTGCATAGCTTGCTGCTGAGCAATCGAGGGTTGGCCCTTTTGGTTGGCCCAGTTGCATCGGATAGCCCGAGAGCCTAGCCATTCGCCATCCATGGAGCTAAGGGCCTTCTCGGCATCGGCGCGGTCGCGGAACGCAACGAATCCATAGCCACGAGATCGGCCAGTCTTCATATCCCACATAACTCGAGCCTCCGAGACCGAACCGAAGGCGGAGAATGCCTGCGTAAGAATCTCGTCGTTGACTTCGTTGGACAAGTCGCCGACGAAGATGTGGAAGTGGCCGGAGGTATCCTCCTTGCTCGAGGTATTCGACTGGTAGGCCCAGTTGACTCGAATTTCCTGAATTCGTCCATGTTAGTCCTTGAGTTCTGCTAGTTTGAACGGTAAGTTGTGGGTGTATTGTCTCATACCGACTGATGCACTCGTCGACCGTTCAGAGTTTGCATGGCGCGCTCAGCCGCGCCAGGATCATCATACTCGATAAACCCATAGTTGTAGCCCTTAGCCTATTGATTGAAGACAATGTTAGTTAACAGATCCCTGACCTGTGACCACCCTGGCATAGCAAGCCCCCCGATCAGTTTGCCAAGGCCGACAAAGACTTGCTCTTGAAGGGTTTGTAGCTCAAGGGGGCGACCCGATCGATATGGAAAAGGGAGGGGACGGGGAAGGATGCGTACATTCTTATCGGGAATGATTTTGACACTCTGAACGTGGCCGGTTGTCTCGAAAATTTGGCGCAAAACCTCCTCAGTGACCCTCTGGTCAAGACCTCCGACATAGAGAGCTCGCTTGTTAGGCTCAGGAGCTGCACGACGTCCGAAGCCAGCACCGCCAGGGGACATAGCCTTTCCAGGCCCGGACATGGGAGAGGTTATGGCAGTCGGAATGGGGTTCGTG
>SJVG01001107.1:0-10501 GCA_034774675.1 Scedosporium minutisporum
GGGGAGGCTGGGATGGGGGTTACGTTTAGGGCCGTGCAGGGGAATGCGGTGTTTTGGGCGAATTTTAGGGCGGATGGGTCCGGGGATGGGTATGCGGAGACGTGGCATGCGGGGTTGCCGGTTAGGAAGGGGGTTAAGGTTGGGTTGAATATATGGACTTCTGGTAGGATTTAACGGTGTTTTGGGGGGGAAAGGGGAGGTATGGGCTTTCTTGGGGCGATCTTGATGATGAAATGACGAGATGGCGGGCTTCGGAGCTGTCTGGAAGTGTGGTTCTACGCGCGCGAACATGTACGATAAGTAAGCATTGAGGTGGATGTCCGAAAAGAAAAATCATCATCGTTAGAATTCCCCTGTGTATTTTCATAACAAAACAGTGTGCGCCAAAGACTCGGTTTGCTGGAAAGGGCTAGAAGCCGGCCAAGTCTTGGGCGTCAAGAGGCCTCAATACAGGTCGTCTCTTGGATCATCATCCTCGTCCCAATTCTTCCTCCACTGCCTCTTTAGCAACTCCGTAGCCCCAGTACGCTCCATGGTCGCCGCACCCCAAAAGACGAATCCCCAACGCCGTATTTCGTCCGGGATGTAACACCCGACCAGGTTACTATACGTGCCACGCCAAACTATCGTCCAAGCCAACGGTGGTACATGCGGCTCGCCGTCGCCGCGGAAAGAGAGCGCAACTCGGTCCTCCTGCATCTGATCTCGCTTAGACGGGTTATACCTGCGGCGTGTTTCCTGTTGCGTTGAGCCGAGTATGCCCTCCACTCTATTAACTGGAATGTACGAGCTCCGTATATGCTCCTGTATGATGGTGACGAGATGCTCGTGGTCCTTTATATTGAACAGGATCTCATGTAACAAGGGAAGACCGCGCAGCGTCAGGCCTTCCAGATAATTTCCTCAATCCCCTATTCCAAGCGTTAGAAATATATATGAGTGTAGTGAACTTTGGATATTGGACTTACACTCGTTATCAAACTCGAATGCGCCGACTGGAGTAGGCGGCCGGACTTGGCCGTCGAACTTGGGATTGTCCGGATGTAAATCCCAACGGACGTCGTCGAGGATCTTGTCGTAGATGGAGTATGCAAACTCGTAGAATGAGAAAAGCTCTTCAATCCCCCATGGCTCTATCATGTCAAGAAAAGTCATCATACGTGCTTCCCTATTGTCCCTCGGCGACCTCCAGACACCCTGATCAGCAGCCAGTTCACAAAATAGCTGGAAGCGATATATGGCCCGTGCTAATCGCATCATCTCCGTGCTAGTAAGAACGACCTTCTCTGGATAGTTCTGAGGATTCTGCCCTGTTTGCCTGACGAGATCATCCAGCATCCAGCGAGCGAAGTACTCGGAAATAGGTTTCACAGAATACGAGTACAAGGTAACTATGCTTAGAACCGCATCTCGAGGGAGCTTGTCTGCGGGTGTTTCCTTAGAATACCATGTCACCAACTCAGCAATGACTTCCTTTTCAGGGTTGTACTGAGGTGCAAACAGGTAGACAGCATACGCATCATCAATTGCGCTGCTCAATGTCCGCCTGAGGCATCCCGATAGGACATAGTTGCGGTCGAAAAGATATTGCTGATGAAAGGTTGGTGATGCGCGAACGAGTGCGTGTAGCTGTGGGAAATCCAGAATGGACAAAAGATGTCGCTGGACTTCAGGTGGAAGGCTCTCAAGCCTACTCTCGCATTTCTGCTCCCCTGCTTTCAGGTTTAGTGTTAACACCTGTTCTGCTAGTGCTGCTCCAGGATCAGACTCAATTATAGTAGGGATGGGGTCTGGTCTTGGGTCTTTGGCTTTGAAGGTTTTGACAGCCTTCTTGAACTTTAAGATGACAAGTTTTTTCATCTTGCAGTTTGTGTGTAATGAATGGGAGATCCTTTGTGGGGGAGGTAGTATTAGGAAGGGGGATGTGATGGGAGGGAGATGGAGATGTAGAGATTATTGAGAGGTTAATGTTTGATGGGGGGCTGGATCTGATGTTGTTGTTATCGCTATTGCCGTGGTTGTCATTGTTATTGTTCCTATTGTGCTCACTTGGTACCACCTTCCTGAACCCTGAGGGTGAGTAGTAATCTTGTAGTCAACATTAATGGATGCCAATTGGAGAGACATCATTGATTGATATTGTCTGGGCTGCTACCGGCGGATGCTATGCTCGGTGCTGTGACTCAAGGTCAGGGTGGAGGAGGCAGCTGTGAGTCTGTGACTCGATGAGCCAACAAATGAAGGCCTAAGAGTCAGCACACCTTGTGTAACAATTGGGCGGCTACAATTGTAATTATTGGCTAAGAGAAGTGATCAGTTGATATTGTGACTGGGCTGAGACAACATTAGAGAGAGTGCGCTTACAGTGACACCAAATGGGAAAGAGTATCCAACATCATCTCAAGCTGAATTTTGACTGCGAGTCTTCTTGATACGGGGCCGAGAATTCAAACTGGTCATGGGGCATCGTTTAGCTTAATCTTGACCGATCCAATGACCAGCGCAGTGTCGACCTTGGGAAATCCTTCATGCTCCTGTGGCCCTGCTCAGAGTGTTGGATGACGCAGGTCAGTCGAGGCGCCGCCCTTTCCCCCTCGAGGCACCTTGGATATCCACACAACTCTCCTGCCAGATTTAAATGATGGTTACCCTGAAACGCACTGCTTGCTTGATTGGTTCTAGATTAAGTCTGAGGGATAGGTGCCTTTGTGTGGTGTAGGTTCCCTGTTGCTTGTTGGACCTCTCTGGAAGCCAACAACCATGGACCTGGTCAGTTTGTCAGGGCTTCATCTCAATGTCCTGAAATAGGATATCTCGTTTTGGCTGTGATTCCTTTTGTTATGCAAACATGCTGGTTGTTTGCAGGCTGTAGTCGTTGCCAATCTTATCTCTGTTTCTTTGACATTCTATTCCGCAACTTCGACGCTGCTCTCACTTCTACCCGCTCCATAGTCCCATCTCACCTTCTTCTTTCATTACGTGCAACCACTGCTCTCGGGCCGGAAAGTGGCTCCCCAGGTGCCTAGACGGGAATTTGCCTTCACCTTCCCGAGTGTCAGCGGTAAGACTTACCATATATCATGTCTAGTCTAGTCTAAGGAGATGAGAGTTGACGTATTTCCCGGTACTCTTTGCAGCCTCACCCCTCCGAAGGACACGAACACGAGCAGCCACCGTCTATGTCGGCTGAAAGCCCGGGCAGTTTCCATCCCGGCCCTGACTTCGCAGCAGGCCAAGGGGGATCCTCCCCCCAGAGCTCTCCTGGCAGTGCCGTTAGTCGAGTCGGCAGTTGAGATCGTGCGTTCTATCGAGAGCTCCCATCTATCTAAGAGTTGGTCAGGCAGATCAGTGTTGATCTGACCGATGTTGAAGGCACGGTGCGGGATCTCGGGGACTGGCTCAGGGAGTTAGATCCCAATGGGTACGAAAGACGTTCATCATGGACGGACGCGATGCAGAGAGAATTCGACCGGTACAAGAACCTCGGACAGGATCATACGAGGGCCCATCAGGCATTCGAGAATTACTTTCAAGCGACGGTGACTGATACCACACCTGAGCAGCACGTCGAGCGCGCTCGGTTGGCTCTTGACTATGGGACAGCATCTCTGAAGTATGCTCACTCCCCCCCGACCCACCCCTCCCCCCTTTAGGCGCGCACTTCCATTTTATGTTTCGTGAGTGGAAAACTAATCGTGGTTGTTCCTCCCCTCTAGGGCGGCAGAGTCGAGGGTCGACTTCATGGTGATGTACCGTAACGCCTACCATCTGATGGAAATCAACGGCCATATCGAAGCAGCACAAAATGCCATTAATGGTGGCTGGAAAGCTGTACATGAAGCCCAAACTAATTACGGCTGTGCGTACTTATCAAATCATGCCTCACTTGTCTTATTCGCAAATCACAAATCACACAGTCGTAGAAGCTGACGCCCTTCGAATAAACGGATATTTGGATCAAAGCTGGACGCGCAACTGATCCTTCGGTCTTCCACTAGCGTGTCATCGAGCATAATCTAGTCGCAAGAAGGAGCTGGACTCCATTTGCGGTGTGTGTTTGGGAGGTATCAGTGTACGCAAGACTGCCAATCCGGTCGGCGGAGAGTACAGTCCATACGGAAATAGTTCCTGCGTAATCAGATAATCAATCTATTTTCTTACTATTGTTCCCTGCGGCTGTTGCTATCTGATATCGTCGGTGCTAACGCTCGGTGCTCCTTGAAATGTCGTGGGAATTGAAATGAGACGTGATGGACTTGGACCTGCAGCTACACACGTGACTGACACGATTTTCGGGAAGCCAAACCAGAACCGGTCCAAGTCGGGCCCTGGCATCAAACCAATTGATGCTCGGCACCTCCACTAAATTTCCAACCTCGTGTATAATCGGTATTAATTGGTACATGTATGAGCGGCATCAACCCAATGCGTCGGTGCCTCGCGTGGTGTGTCTAAGTTGACATGAGGCTCTGCCTTGTTCCATTGTCTAATGCCAAACTATCTACCTAAATTCCTGAGCATCTCTTAATACCTAATCTCTCTTTGTTCTCGTCGTTTTTCAAAATATAAGTTGATACACACTCCCTCCGCATCAAATTCTCATCTCCTCTCACACCTCTTCTACTCCACTCATTTTTGTACCCCTCCGCCATGGAGGACCAGACGGTGCCCAACCATCCTTACTCACCCCAGACGGCCGCCATACCCCATTACCAGGAGAATGACAAGCCTTTATATTCACTCGTTGGATCCTTGGGACTCCTACTCTCTATCGTGGCGGTTGGCTCAGCTGGCGTAGCTGCGAGACGGAACCCGAAGTTGTCTCTCAATGAGAGGCTCATCGTCAGTTGGTATTCCATATGTAAGGAGAATATCACTTACCTGTATTTGAAACTTCCATTGCAATTTATATAGTACTAACCTCAAGATAGCTGGGTTCCTTCATTGCTTCTTCGAAGGTTCGTTCTTTTGCTCTCCGATTTGAACTCCTTGCCAGGAGTTTGCTGAACACGAGCCCCGGCCTCACTCTAATGGTGTTTGTCCATTCCTATCGGCTGATCACATTCCAGGATACTTTGTTCTCAATCATGCCAACCTGGCGGGCCAACAAACGCTCTTCGCTCAGCTGTGGAAAGAGTACAGCTTGTCTGACTCGAGATATCTCACATCGGACCCCTTCATGATCTCTGTAGAGACCATAACTGTAGTGAGTATACGCCGCCACTCTCCGGCGAGGGTCCTCCCGGTCGTGTGAAAGAAAGCTGGCTAACATCACCCCCAAAGCTTGTATGGGGTCCCCTATGCTTCTTCTCGGCATGGTGCATAATAAGAGATAGCACCATCCGATACCCCGTTCAGATGATGGTCTGTATGGGTCATCTCTACGGTGTCGTTCTCTACTATGCCACCAGCGCCGCCGAGCAGTATTATCGGGGGAATTCCCATAGTAGGCCGGAGTTCCAGTACTTTTGGCTCTACTATGTGGGTTTCAATCTCCCTTGGGTCATAGTCCCATCTTGTAAGATTCCCTCTTTTGACTGCGTGGAAGCTATGCGTTTGTGGGTAAGAAAACACCAAGGCTAACTTGAATCGAAAACAAAAAGGTCTCCTATTACGGAGTATTCGCGCCATGAGGGTTGCCTTTGCTATGCTGGGCAGGGTACGGGGGCTTCTTACTGAACTTCGCGGTAGTATCCATGATATCAACCAGCGTAAGCATGAAGAGGAGGAATCTGCAAGCCAGAGTAGGGAGGATGAGAAAGCCGCATAGAGCGCAGGATTTAGCGTAAGTTGATCTAGACAGTACCTCTCTTCGATAATGATAACGACTACCGTATGCGCTGGACTGGCGATGCACCTTCTTCCGGCGCGTAGCTATCCTGATGTAGAAGTGTTTGTACAAGTAGGGTCGTCGATTGCTCCTTCCTCTATTATACCTCAGGATCGAGCAACTATTATGAGCCCCATTGAAAACAATGTTCAATAGAACAGATCTTCCAGGTCAAACTGGGAAGGGGCGAACTGACAATTGGGCCCATCTTCTATTCAAGGAGGCCATCTATTTGCCGTGAATAACCTAGATCTTGTCAATGGCGTCGAGAAAATATATCAATGCTCTCCACCTAAGAGCTCTGTCAACTCTTTCACTCCCAGGCTGACTCGATCATCTTCGACATCTATTCACATCATCACTCTCCATTCTAACGTCCCTGGAGGACCTACTCATTAATCAAATCACAATCACAATCATCACCTCCTTCTACTTCTCGACGCCTTTCTAAAAGTTGCAGAGTCTTACCTTCCTCCATGCCGGCCGGAGAATCACTATACACCCACGAGGAGCAACGAGCAAAAACCAACCTTACTCAGCCAAGATGTCTCACGCTACCAAGCCCAGCAACAAGAAACCCAAGGAAGCATGGACCGACTTCGAGCGCCGAGTAATGATCGGCCTCATCTGCAAAGGTCTCCACAACCCCCACAACCTCCCACACCTAACAACCTCCTTCAACGAGGCCCGCAAAGGCGGAAGGGCCCAGTCCTCAAAACCCTGGCCCCCCAAAAATGTGTGGGACCTCTACAAGTCAGTAGCGGGACGAGACCGCGACACGCTCCGACTCGAGAGGCGTGTAGGAGCAGGGCGCATCACGCGCAAGAAACGCCTGGCGCTGGAGAGGGGCCTCGCCACGTCGAACGATGGCCAGCGTGAGAGGGAGAAGAAGTGGCGCCAGAAGAGGTTGTGGATCGTGGAGAGGACGGGGCATGGGGACGAGAGACGGGGCGCGTGGCTGTTTCTTGGGGGGCTCGCGAGTTTTCTTCCGGCTTTGCCGGTGGTGGGTGGGCTCTTCTCCCTGATGCGACGATAGAGGTGCGTGTTTTCTTTTTCCTTTCCCCCATTCAAGGCTTGGAAATATATTGTGTCGTCCGCTAACGTAGTAATAGGCATGGCGGGGAGGGACACTACGAAATGCGTTGGAGTGACATGGCGACGAGGGGGTCAACAGGGTTGAGAAAGGGTTTCTAATAGATATATGTACATATATATACCATAGAATAATAGAAATCGGTTTACGATAGTATCGGTACGCCTATCAGCCCTTCGTTGTGTACACGGAGGGCGTGGGCAGTGGGCAGTGGAGGATGGGCCGGGAGCATCCATATCAACTGCGCGCACCATCAATGACGTTTTCCATCATGCCCTGTGATAAGAACACAATGATGCGCATCGGACCTGCCTCAGAATATGACTAGAAGCGTTTTCTAAAAAGCTAATCGAGGCTTCCTGTATCATGGGATTTGCTTACCCCTTTCCAAACGTCAGCTTATGGTGGGATAAGTGATGAGACATTTTCCCGCGTTTCGACATTCAAGCAAAAGTTCTTTTCCAGAAAAAACGAGGCGAGCAGAGACAGGCAGAGATCGATACGAACGAAAAATGGCGGCTGATGGGCCAGCCGCTCCAATTCCAAGGCCACCCCTCCTTCGGACTTCATCGGATTGTACACTGCGCGGTACGATGCTCTTTGCCCTTGCCCTACCTCGGGAACATGGCGCTACACATCAAATTCTGGTCAGGACTTCGGGTGCTTGGGGGGGAGAGTATGTGATAATTTAAGGGGAAGCTGTTGTGTGGTTGGCGCATGATTCCGGTGCGGCGGGAAGCACATTTCACCTTGCAGCAGGGAGGCCAGTATTCAATATTCACTTCCAGTCGCCCGGCAAAATTTAGTCAAGTACCGATTCGCATTGATCAAACTCGTCACATCAAATCCGTCAAGTCGATTGCACCCCATGCTAGCGAACCGCCGGAGGCTGTTCTTACCCCTGACACCATGGAGGCTACTTTGACGGAGGCTACAGCAAGGGGTAACAAACGATTCCCGTCGCGACCAAATTATCGATGGTATTGTGCCACCCAACCAGATTCTTAGAAATTCATATGAGTCCGGTGACATTGACGAACTGCGACGGGATTGGAGGTGGGCGGATTGCCGACTACATTTCACCTTCCGTTTTCCAACCAACTCGATGTCAATTGGCAACTACCGGTGAAATAAATTGAATTGAATTCGCCGAGGTCGTGGGAAGTTCGGTCGTTAAATTAGCAGTGCTCCGTTATCCGATTGTCACCGTCACCGTTGTGCAGGAATGGAATGGGCCACGATGGAATGGACGCAACGAGATGGAAGGAGCAATGGAAGCGGAGTCCGACATAGACCCACCTTCGGAGCTAGACGGACGGGCGGGTGGGTCTTTCCCCCGAGGGCCACAGAGGCACAACTGCGCCAGTCGTGGAGTGCAGTCCACCCCTCATTCGTACCTTCCTCAACCTTCTTCAATCTTGTCCTCACTAAACCCACCAGATTTTCATGTGCTTCTTCTGCAAGTATTGGCGTATATACGAAGTACACTCACTATCTTCTAGCGAGCACTTATGAACTGATTGTGAACTGACACATTGTGTGAACCAGGGTCAGTTTCAAGAAGGAATCGTTAAACTTTTCAAATCCAATATGATTTTCTCTAAAGTACTTCGTATATAGACAGAAGAAGAAGTGCTAACACGAATCTAATGTACGAAAGTAAGGATCTAATAACGCGTTGCAGCTCGAGTGCATCCGGGGCCTGCACACTCCCAGCCATTATGGACCAACCATCTTGCTCGCCTCGTTTTTTGTTCCCGGTCGAATGCAACCACAAAAAAAAATGAACAAATTCGAAAACACGCCGAAAAAGGAGAAAGGAAAGGAAACATCCCGAGTACTTATACTCCCCCTTGGGAATCTAATCTTAGAACCGAATTTCATGTACAGTACCGCACTCAACCGGGTATCGAATGTCGTCTTGCAACGACCGTGTCACCACCTGAACTGAATAGTGGAAAGGGAGCGATGGAGAGAAAAAAAGAAAAGAAAAGTGAACGATGCGCAACAGCATGTCGGGAGGCTGGCGGTGAGAAAATGGACCATTGACGTCTCGGCATGAAGGATTTCGAGCAGCACGCCCTCCAAGCCTGGGCTGAGATGCCGAGGGCGTCGAGCTGGTGTGCAGGAAGGTCTGCTAACCCTATCGACGCACCGAAATGAGGGGTGGCCGGTGCCAATCAAAAGAACAAGACCTCCCTTCTTTCTCCGCGGTGGGTGTTGAAAAAACTTTTTCCTTCCGCCGTGGCCAATGCTCTCACACAGTAGGCTTCCGCTCTTGTGCGCCTCCATAGTCTCGCTTTGGGGAAGCCTAGCCGACTCGAGGCTGACCGTCTGATTTCTCGGGTGCGACAAGGCTCTCGGGAAAGTCGGTTGGCTGCGAGTGCTGCGAGTCTTCCGACTCGTACTCTATATTGATGAAGAAGCGCGGAATGGTGCTGCCACAGGAATTAAACAAGGCGGATAGATCATCGCCAAAGTTTAGTAACTGGTGCCGCTCATTGGGGTCGGTGCCAAGGTTCACGCTGGTTATGGTGAAGCGTTTCGTCGCATCGTTCCTGTATTCGATGTCTCTATCGAGCCCTTTCCGGTCTATGATACGCAATGTATCTTTTTCGATGGCTTGTTGCGAAGGGAGGACTTCGGTGAGAAACACTTGGGAATTGGAGCCCCCGGCCAGAGTAATATCAAGATACGCAGCCATCGGCTTCATCGGCGCTTTTGCTTCTGAAATAGAGGAAGCGAGTCGAGAAGACCGCATGTGCGAGGGACGCGAAGGCGGAGGCGGAGAAGAAGCAGATACCAGCGATGCTAACGGCGCGAACTTCCTTGACCGTGTAGACTTGTGTGGCCTTCCTGTTCTCTGGCGAGGCGATGATGGTTGGGCAGGTACAAGACTGACGAAGTCAGCTGGCCCCCCACAATCCTCACCATCATCCCCCCAATCCTCGTCATCTGTGACAAGGGCCTCTGCGCGATTTACAGGGGTCCCGGTCACTTCTGCGTCGCAGTCATCGCTATCGCTCTCTCCTGTTGTCTCGGGCTCTAGGTGGACTTCCTGCGGGAAGTCGAATCCCCGGGCGCTGACATGATGGTTCGTGGCCCTTGATGATTTCCGAAGGAGTTGGTCAAAACAGGCGTCGATGGTGTTTCCTGAAGCCTCGAGGAACACGTCGCGGATGCCATCCATGGAACGAGTGACGCTAACGGTCCATACATTGTCGTCGCTTAGTTGGGAAGCAAAGTTGAATCTAGCTCTGGGGTAGATCATCCTGCAATTGCCTATTTGCGAGGGTTGGTCACCACTCTAGTCAGCATTCCATTTCTAGTATGAATCGTGTCCTCTTTCCTTTCATTCTACTTTCAGTTTCCTTTTTCATTTTCTTCTTCTTCTTTTTTTTTTTTTTTTCTTTTTTTTTTTTTTTTCCCCTCCACCTTCTCCTACGATAAGTGGTTTTTTCCCCTGTTTGCTAAGCAGAAGGGGTTTTCCCACACTTATAAGGATCAAACAAATAAATATCTACCCCACCTGGCGCCGCCCCCTCGCCGGGTCCCCCCCCGTGGGTGGCCCAGTCTTA
>SJVG01001108.1:0-10903 GCA_034774675.1 Scedosporium minutisporum
AGACAGGGGTGGGAGATGGTGTATTGCCAAAGGCTGTCGCCAGCTTTTTCCACTTGAAGAGGGAGTGATTGACAGCAAATTTGACGCGAGATGCTATCGCAATTGACAAGTAAACTAATTTCCCCTTGTTGATAACCCGGCTGTTGGGGAACGATCCGCGTGATCTGAAGGTCGTCCTAGCTCAAGTATCTCGGTACTTGCAATGCGCTGTTCTCTGTTCCTGACTGCAGACACTGAGAAACTCGCAAATCTTCAGCTCAAGGCCAAGCCAAGAGTGGAGGTTTGGTTCGCGAAGCACCAAATACTTTCTCCTCTCTCATCCAAAGTATGAAGTACCCCATAGTCTCGTCCACTTGGTCTGAAGGATTGTCGCCTGCATTAGCGCACCTCGCCATCGTATTAATAGCAAGGCGAACCACCTCGTTGGTTCTGCCTAAGACTAAAACAGACAGGTTTGCCAGGCCAGGGTTACCTGGCACGCTAGAAGCCCTGATGTCCTCGGGAGCGATGCGTGGGAGCATTCATTGTTATGAGCAGGACTATTATAGTAACTTAATGTACGAGATAAATATTAACCCTAGCTCTTGCGTCAGGATCCTGGCCGGCTTGGCAGCTGGTCATGTCCTTGGAAAACCTTTTCCTTCTGCTGCCACGGCGTTTAACCTAGGGCACAACCGGGAGAGAAAAAGAAGGCGGAGCAGGTCATACGCTCCTCATAACAAGCTAAATCCACTAATCTCCTGCGGAGCGGACCGCGAACGCCCGTGTCAATGGATGGTCCAATCAACCTCGAGCTTGCGCCCTAGTGTCTCACAGCCCAGTTCTAGAACTCGCTGTGCCATGGGCCAGCTGGGATGCGGAGGGCTGGAGACGCCATCCGAAAGACAAAGGATTGTAGGAGTGACCGAGGACTCGGGACGAAGAAAATCAGTGTTCCAACTTACCGCTCAGATTGCGCCACTTCTCCAAGTTGAAAAAGGCAGCGTGCAGATCGTCAAGCACGAGAGCGGAGACCAGTAATGCAGTTGGTTGGCATTTGGGGGACTCTTGCTCATGGCAGGCAGAAAAAAGGGGGGGGGGGGTTTCTTCGACGTGAAGGTTTCCTCCCACTCTCCCCGAATGGAGAGAACTTGGACAAAGTACCTCGAGTCCTCCCTTCCGCTGTCCTCCTCCGAACCTGCCGTTACAGCCTCCATCATTACTTCGTACGAGCCTGAGGAAGATAAGACAATGGAGTGAGTTTGAGCGTGGGAACTAGTCTCGGGCGTCCATTCAACGTTCAATGTGTAGATACTGGTGCTCTGTGGACCCAGCGATGAGGGCAACGGCCGACCGTCAAGATTGAACATCAATCCACAATCTTGATCAATACCCCCCTCCTCAACAATATGTACAAATTAGGAAGGACCGAGCAACCCCTGACCTTCGCGTCTGCGAGTATTATTGCTACCAAGCTCTCGGTTCTCTGTATCGTACTTCACAACCTTGACTATCCATCGACTACGGCAGGGATTTGACACCATTTCAAGACACAAATTCCATTAATGCTGCCATTATTACGAAGTACCTCGTGGGGTCTGGTCTTTTTACAAAGTATCGATTGGTACATGACCCCTGTCTAAGCGGATTCCTCTATCCTGGCATCATCCTTCGTATTAATATATATCATGAGTTTTACTAAGGTACTTCGTAGATCAGAAGTCGTACTTTCCACAGAGCACGCCAGTTACAAAGTACGAAGTAGAGGTGGCTGGCAGCAGGGGAAGGACCAGGGTACCTAAATTGCCAGAAACTGAATTGCCAGAAACTGAATTGCCAGAAACTGAATTGCCAGAAACTGAATTGCCAGAAATTGAATTGCCAAAAACTGAATTGCCAAAAACTGAAATTTACCCTTTATGGACTAGATAGCCACCACCGTTCGCCTGTATAGCGTAGTCTTCGGAGCCAGGAACATTCCTGCGACATGTTCAATCTTTGCTTCGTAATAATTAGTGTTGACCCAGTTTTTCACCGTCTCTTCAATCTTTGATGCTGTGCACAACAACGAAGGCACAACGGTCCAGAATTAGTCGACTCATCGCCTACTGTGCTCTCGGTGTTCAAAGACCACGCTTGCACAAACGTGCAAACGATGAGACCACGAAGACGAGTCGTAATCTTAAGAATCCGAATTACGAGATCATATTTACACTGCATGGATCTAGTGTAATTGATCTACTTCGTAGTTCGTGCATGTAGTGTAGGCTCCAGCACGAAAGTCCCTCCCAACTTCCTCAACCAGCCAAGCCAGTGCAGTGTACTTCGTACTCCATCCATCAATGTGGCCGGCACCTTCTCTCCCTTCTAGGACAGCCTGGTGGTGTTTTTCATGTGATGCTTTCTCACATTAAACGAAGCTTGTCGACGTACCCCCTGGTACGCTGCTTGATCTCTGCTGGACCAATTTCGTCGTCCTCACAAATGTCGAGCTCCCTCATGCATCTAAGGGCGACGAGTCAAACACCTTAGTCTTGGTGCTGCTTGGTGGTGTCCTCGGCCAAATAAATCAATAGTTCACCCTTCATCAATCTTCCTCAGTATCTGTACTCTCACTCCCCTTATTGATGACAGATCATCGATGCATTCCAAATTCAAATCTTCCAGGTATCACTCCGACCTACTTGCAGGAAGGGCCTGTTGCCGCCTGGCCCCATCTTCACCGACTCCAATAGTCTGCTTCACCGCCACCAGATGACCCGCCGTTTGATGCGTCCTTCTCCTTGGCTACCAGGCAGTTCAATTCAGGCAAATATCGCCTCACTTCTTCCATTTTGAGGAATGGCCGGCCATTTTCTTAGCGTGCGAGAGGATCCTCAACAAGCTGGCACCAAAGCTGCTCTCCATGTGTCGAGGAGGGTCGCTTCCCAAGGAGGTTTGAGTAGGTGACCCTTGATTGGCCCGGATAAAGGAGATGGTTAAATTCAGCTCTGAGCCTCCAAGTCTAACTGTCTTACCAGGTCCCCGCCCGGTGGTGTGGGTTAGTATCCGCACTAATCCCACCTCGTTCTGGAGCTCCAACAAATGGGGCCGCTTGGGCATTTGATCAACCCAGGATTAAGCGCGGGTATGAGAGGCAGGAATCAATGCTGCATTTGCTTCGAATATCCACCCGCAATGGCAAGCTCCCCACGTCAATACGATGATTCGACAGAGGCCTTTGGCCCAGGCAGCCAACAGAGATGCTCTGATATGCTGTACCATTTATGACACAGCGAGAGATTGAAAGAGAGAGAGAAATGGAGGGAGTCCTTGTTCGCCATGAGCCCGGGACTCGCGAATTTCTCGCTCGACTTCGGTATCTATTCAGCCGAGAGATTTGGTTTCGTCCCCCACTCTCTCAGATCCGATATCGACCTAGGCCGTACACTACTCAAGTCATGGGTCTTAGTGCGGACACAACGTGAGGGGGAGATGGGACCGGAGTTTTCAGTTCTCAGCATTGACAAGATTGACTAATAACCGCAGTCCACCTTCCCCACGCACCACACACTTACAGCGTCGCGGCATTGCGTGTCTAGTCAATAGGTTGCACCGCGGTAGGTTTTTTGTATGGCTGCTTGGGTATTCGGCAGGACTAGCCTTGCCAGGATCCGAAGGGGAGAAGAAGAAATTTTCTTCACCCATGAGCAGAAGGTGCATGACTCGCCCTGCTGTTACGCTCAGTCACTCGTAGGGGGAGTGCAAACGATCTATCACCGAGCAGGTTGGCCTACACATCATGATAAACGGGGTCGAATCAACAAGAGAAAAAAATTGGCAATGCCTATGGCCAATACCATCACTGCCGCGATTCAGTACTCATGCACTTGCAGGTTGCGCAGGCGCTTTCCCCCGCATCTTTATCCGAAGTTGCTCATGTAAGTGCTCAATGTTATGTCTGTTGGACAGAATGTAGTGGCCAATTGGTCAATTGAGCGAAAGTGAAGGGAGGCCAGAGCTTAGGGTGTGCCTCATTGCATCATGGTCATGGATTGGTAGAAACTTGGTCATGTGTGCGCTTGTTATTTTCCTTGCCGCTGTCTTGGTTTGGGAGGCAAAGTTTGGTTGAGTGCTAACCAAAGACTGGGAATCAGATCCATCACCAATAGTGTCGTTGAGCAGCGATGGCGATCGTGCGCATTCCGTCCCGTCCACACACATCGATGCCGTCCCCCACCTTCAAACCTCCACCCCTCCTTCCTTGCCCCGCCATCATGCTCTTTGCCTCAGTTGCGGAAATTGAGAGCTTAGCTTCGATGCTTCGATGCTCCTCAACCAGAGTTCTCCACATTTTCATTTGAGGGTAGCAACCGTCAACACTTTCAGTTAGCTTGTGCATTGGAATTTAAGCGTGCCCATTGAATCTCTCTCTCCGACCGGGGACAAAGCTTCGGGGTATTTATATTTAAACCACTTCCGTCCGCTGTTTCCGTCGGTACAGTGAAACGAGAGTTTCTGTCCCTTGATTCTCCCAACTCCAAGAGCAATTTTCTCTTCTCCTCTGTTCTTCAATCCCATATAATAGCCGGCCTTTCAGAAGCTCTGCTTTCTCCCTTGACGCTTCGTTCCATTCTATCCCTATCTTCGAAGACAATTGCGTCGCTCTCCTCCCCCGCAACTCGTCAACCTTCCGAGTATCCCCCGACCATTGTGAACCGATCCTCACAACTACCATCCCCGACACCATGGCCGCTCCGACAGAAAATTCCACTGCTCCGCTCGAGCAGACCTCCATCCCCGTACCGACCGAAGCCCAGGAGCCCGCGATGAGTACGTCTACCGTGGAACAGCCGATGGCCGTCCCTGATGCGCCAGCTCCCGAGCCGGTAGCTAGCGAGGTAGAGGCTGGCCAAGCCAAGGCGCCTGAGACATCAGCGGAGGAGAACCCGACCACTAAGGAGGCCAATCCTACGGAGGAGTCCAAGCCCGCCGAGGATTCGAAACCTGCCGACGAGTCTGCCGAGACCCCTCTTCTTGCCGTCGCTGAACCTGACCCGGCGGGCGTCGCGCCCGTTGCCGCAGAAGTTGAAGGCGACGCCAAACAAGAGGAAGAGAAGGAGGCCGCGGGCTCCACTGAGCAGAAGAGCGTGAGCAGTCCACTCCCTTGACACTCCCCCACACCACCCCCTTCTTGTGGTTTCAAATTTCGAAGGCTGCCAGACGCGGGAGTGACGGCTGTTTCTTCCCCAGCCAACCGGCTGTTCCTAGTACAGAACTGGAGCCTAACTTGACCTACAGAACCTATCCTTTATCCTCAATAAGCCAGAAGACCTGACCTTCGAAGAGCGACCCATCCCCAAACTCAAGAGCGACCACGAGGTTCTAGTAGCTGTCAATTACACCGGCATCTGCGGCTCCGATGTCCACTACTGGCTTCACGGTGCCATTGGTCACTTCGTCGTCAAGGATCCTATGGTTCTTGGCCATGAATCTGCAGGAACCGTCGTCGAGGCTGGGAGTGCTGTCAAGTCACTCAAGGTTGGTGACAGGGTGGCGCTCGAACCCGGTTACCCTTGCAGACATTGCCTCAACTGCTTGGGTGGCAGATATAACCTCTGTCCGGACATGAGGTTCGCCGCGACCCCCCCTTACGACGGTACTTTGACGGGCTTCTGGGTGGCCCCCGCCGACTTCTGCTACAAGCTTCCCGATAACGTATCGCTCCAGGAGGGAGCCATGGTTGAGCCCCTCGCCGTCGGTGTCCACATCGTTAAGCAGGGTGGTGTGAAGCCTGGTGACAGCGTTGTCGTCATGGGTGCCGGTCCGGTCGGTCTTCTCTGTGCGGCCGTAGCCCGAGCCTTTGGCGCCAGCAAGGTGGTCAGTGTAGATATTGTTCCCTCGAAGCTCGAGGTGGCCAGGGAGATTGCGGCCACGCACACCTACCTTAGCCAGAGGCTACCTGCGCAGGAGAACGCCAAGGCATTGATCGAGCAGTGCGATCTCGGTGAGGGTGCCGACGTAGTTATCGACGCTAGCGGTGCCGAGCCTTCAATCCAGGCCAGTCTGCACGTTGTTAAGACGGGCGGCACGTACGTGCAGGGCGGCATGGGCAAGTCGGATATTACCTTCCCTATCATGGCGCTGTGCATCAAGGAGGTGACGATGAAGGGAAGCTTCCGATATAGTAGCGGTGACTACAGGCTCGCTGTGCAGCTCCTCGGTTCGGGCTTGGTCGACGTCAAGAAGTTTATAAGTGGTGTTGTGCCATTCAAGGATGCTGAGAAGGCGTTCGAGAAGGTGAAAGAGGGCCAGGTAATCAAGATTTTGATTGCTGGCCCCAACGAGAAGCTCGAGTAGAAGTTCCCGCTGCGCTTCTGCGCATTGAAGGTGCCTGTCGTATTTTGGTCATTCTGGGGAACTTGGTTTCTCTTTGTTCTTTTTTTTCCTTTTTTGTTTCCTGTCTTTCTCGCCCTTCGTTTCGCGGTCATTGCAATTCGAGCATCGTTTTGGGAGCGATTAACATGAAGAAAATAATTGTATGTGAAAGGACGTTCGGGGGTTATTGCTCTTCTTATTCTTCTTCTTCTGCTGCAAGCTTGGACAGGACCACCAGATTTGGATGGGAACGTTTGCTGTTTAATATCACAGAACGTACGATCGCAATGCAGACCCCTCGCTGAGATGAGCCCATGTTCCTCGATGCCCGTGCTGCGTTCTATCCCGTTTTCTTTGCATAGACGAGTTGCTTCCGCGTCTCCACTTTTGATATAATGCTAACCACAGCCCCAAGTCAACGGTAGTCAACGGTCTTGCATTGCAGCGAAGTCTATAAAGGGTACTGAGGCAGGTCGATTCTGTCCTTCGTGGCACGGCGGCCGGGGACAGGTCCTGTCGCAGGACAATGACCAACGTCTGCGGGCATTTGCCGGGCAGGGCGGTGGCGTTCTTCTCGGACTACTGGGGTAACGTCTGCCTTCTGTGATCCGTCACACAGGATCGCACCGGGATGTCGAGGACTGATACTCCAGCGGCAGGATTTGCATTGACACTATAATCTCTTCGACACACAGGGGGGATCTTGGGTATTCTATTTGGGCTGCGTCTTGGACGGATTTAGACGGCGTCGCTTCATTCCTTGGAATGTCTAGCTCCACGCACTTTGATCGTCCCAATCGCCTAGCGCCAGAGGCTAGGAGCTGACGTTCCCATGAATGCCGTCTGAGCTTTAAAAAATTCAGTTGTTTACAACCTTAATTTCCCATGCGCTCTAATGCTGATTTCCAGCCCGTTCTTACTCAAAATACTAAAAATAGTGAGATCAACCCAATACGGATTGCGTCAAGTCGCCAGGTTGGACTCTGATCTCTGAAGCGCGACTTGACAATTCGTGTCTCCCACGCTTGGCATTGACCTCATCGCCAAGAAACCCCAGTCAAGCCAAACCCGGGCCGGGCAAGACGCTCAATTTGTCTTGGCGGTGAACCTTGTGCGACTCCTCGGCTTTTGTTTTTTTTTTTGGCTCCCCACGAGGCTCCAGGCGCATCGCATCTCGCCTTTTTTTCATCCTCGCTCAATCAAATTGCGATTCTCGTCTGGATTTTCCTCTGAGAGTCTTTTCCGGGCCATGCTGAGGAGGTAAGAGCCGCTGTTCTCCCTGGGAGGCTCGCAATCTTCTCCTTCTGCCCCCACGCAGAGCTCCACAAAGTCACGCTGACATTGGGCGTTATCAATCGCTCACACCATCTCGACCAACGAGCCGTTCCCGAAGAGGGAAAGAAATGATGGTGGTGGCCAAAATGTATTAAATCGGTTTCTCTTTTCCATCCGCTTTGACGCATCCTCTATTCCCCCTTTTACAAATATTTCTCCAGAATAGGCCCCTTGAATTTATTTGGTTGTTCTTTGGAGAGGGGGGGGGAAATCCGAGACTGACGCGTCCTTAGGAAAAGCCTCCTCGGCCTCCGCCGCACGGAAGGGAACCACGGGCCGGGAATACCTCTGTCGCCGCTTACCTCCGTGACGGGTCCGGACCAGGAACGCGTTATGCCCACGGCGTCGGTTCCCGCGGGACAGTCTTATTATTCTCACGATGAGACGCAACAGGATGAGTCCTTGCTGCGGAGAAATCCTGGGAATGCCCAGGTGCGGAGTGAGAGGAGTGTGAGCGGTGTTCACGAGAGCGAATATCAGAATCATCCGAGACAGCGGCACGTCTGTCGCATCTGCGTGCCACCTGCGTTTTCATTAATCTTTGTGGTGTGTGCAATGGCGCTTCCGTATCTCGGTGCGATTGCCATTGGAATTTTGGCTGTCTATCGAATCCCCGCCAAGTCTCTGTTGCAGAGGTAATTTTTTGAGCATCCTTGCCTTTAAGGAGCTGGTAGAGGCTAACTTTTCCCCCCCTCCTTTAAAGCTCTGCTTTTATTGTCCTTCTTACCACGACAGCTGAAGTCGTCCTTTCCCTCCCTGTCATAACTCTTCTCTCCCGCTTGCCGTGGACGCAATCACGCAGTCTAGAATGGACGCTCGGCTGGTTTGGTGTTGTATCCACGAGCGCCTTGGCATCTGGCGTGTATGCGCTGCTTAACGTCGAGATGTTGAGGGCCACAAAGGCATGCGCTGGCACGGCCGTGGCGGGGACAACGGCTGATGGCGTGTTGCGGGGTCGGCCTGTGGATTGCGGGAGTGGGAAGAAGGGCGCGGGACTGAAGGTGTTGGAGGCCGTGGCTGGCTTGAGGGTACTTGTTATGTGAGTTTCGACTAACCCCCCTCGACGGAGTTGTGGGGGCGAAGGAGCGGACGGGGAAATGTTTGCTGACTTGATACAGGATCACATATACAATGGCCCTGTTGTGGTTTTGGGCCTGGAAAGTAAGCGTGAGGTGGTATACTTGAGAGACTCGAGTATGTCGGGACTTGGACATTTGGGCGAAACGAATCAACCCGCATCAACCTCAAGCTCACCTTCGGAGCCTCATGAACCCACCATTCTTAATGACCCCATCCTTCATAGCGCATTAGATACCCATGGTACCGACACCGATACCGATACGACAGGCATGCATACATACATTAATAGATCCCACTACTTTAGCAAATAATATCCTCCTACATTACCAGGAAGGCATCTCGCCCTCTAATCATGAAAAAAGAATCAATCCATCCATTACACTTTGCAACTCACGAGTCTTTCTACCAAGAATACAAGATACCCCCCTCCCCCTAATCGCGGCGATCTACCCCAACCTATTCATGGAGGTAATAGTGTGCACAAACCTCAGCTTGCCCTTCTCCACACGGAACTGATGGCTATCCGGAATGCCATTGTTCCCGTTAAAGTCCATAAAGATATCCACCGACCCAACAGTCTCATCAATCACATACCTCCGATTCACAAGATCGACATTATCAGGAATGCCCACGGCACAAGAATCAGTCGGCGCGCCTCGCCCCGTGTATGAACCGCCCTCCAACCTAGCACACGGCTGACCCCACGGCACGACGGTACTCTTATCCTTGAAAATATCACAGTACGCATCGCCCGCAGCCTGAATAACCTCCCTCGTATCCCTGTCCGCCTCAGGAATCTCACCCCAGTCCTCAGCCGTGGCATACTTCAGCGTATTCGCAGCATTAAAAAGCCAATCCCCCTCAGTAGTAACAATGCTCTCAATCTTCGCAATAACCCCATCCTCAAACCAAAGCTGCGTCCCGATAACGTACGGCGTAGCCCCCGTGGACGAAATGACCTCCGTGTACGTAGCGCACTGCGTCGTATCGTACAGGCTCGCGTCGTGGTCGATCGTCAAGGCCTTGGTGAGGATCCCCTTGGAAATGTCGGCGGGCTTGAAGTTCTCCGTGTAGACGACCGAGTCGGAGGTTAGCGCGACGATGTCGGACGGGTCGCCGGCTTTTTGGGAGGCGAGGTAGGTGGAGGTGGCGGTTTTGAGGAAGTCGCGCGTGCAGTCGTCGGCGCGGGGGGTTGGGCGGGTGGCTAGGGAGAGGCCGAGCCCGGCGGCGTAGGAGACGATGGTGAGGGCGCGCATAGTGGGGATGGCCAGTTTCCGTTTTTATTATTTTCTTTTTGGTTTGGTAGGATGGGCTTTCTTGTATAGATGAGAGCGGTAGAAGCAGAGGCGCAGAGGAGCAGATGTATATACGAGCTCTCACCTGGAGGTTTCAAAGCCAGGAAGGGGGGGCCGTCCCAGGAACAAGACGGCGGACTTAGGTCCCCTATATACTCCCCCGTTCCCGTCGATCGATCCTTCTGATATTGATTGCTCCCTCCGTCTCCTCACTGCCTATTCCCGGTCCCTCACTCTATAGGGCCAATATGTCAAATAGTCGCTAATATCGGCACTCAATGCCGAGAAGTATACACACAGACAGAACCCACCACCATTCACCGAGTGAACGAGCTCATAGTGTAATGCAATATATAAGTATCTTTCATTTAAATTCAATACATGGATGGCTCTTCTCGTCGGGCCATACGCTTCCATAGAGACTTATATGTCAACATATATATCCATGGTCTCCGCACAGGCAAAATCGCCTCGAGGAGACAAAAAGAAGTCGTTTAAATTAACTCGTTTTCCTCCCATTCGATAGGGTAACCCGGCCGCGACGGCGAAAGGCGATAAACAAATTCCCCACCCCCGCTTTTCCACTTCTCTTTCCGTTTTCTCGAACACCCGAGAAGAGGATTCGTCGTACTGCCTTTCTTTGGGCCCGGAGTCTTGTTAGTGGGAGAATGCGCTGGGCGGAGGTGACGTGCGCAACGGTAGTGCCGTTTCGGCATGTGTGGGGTCTCAATTGTTCGTCCTCGCCGGCGAAGGATGAAAATTCCGCCGTTGTTTTTCTTATTTTCTTCTTTTGCCCCCAAACAGTAGCCAGTTCAACTGAGGTCTCTTTTTATTTTATTTGATTTTATTTTATTTTT
>SJVG01001109.1:0-10898 GCA_034774675.1 Scedosporium minutisporum
GGGGAAGGAACGGGTGAAGGGAAGAGAGGAGAGGAGACGAGGTGGCGACGGAGACTGTTGTATGTATGTACGAGTGTGCGTATGCGTGTGTTTATGCGTCTATGCCCCTACAAGTTGTGGAGAAGAAAATAAATTGGCAGGAGTTTTTGGTCTGGAAAATCTTGCTAGGTCTTGCTGCAACATCCGTTTTGAGCATTTCTCTTCCTGCTGGTTGGCTCTCCAAGGCATGCAATGCGTGACGTGACCACAGCGAGCTGAGGCCGGGCGGGGTGCCGGAGTCTCGAGATGCGGGAAACTCGAGCCCGCAGATGGCTGAAGATGCTTCTGTTGGGTTGCGGGCATGTCATTGATTCATTCATGGCGACAGGTGCTGAATATCATCAAGATCCTACAGCTCCGTTACTCAACAGGTCCCCGCTTCCTAGAAGAAAACATAGGAAGGCTCGGGATCCCTTGGCCAGCTGTGACCTCAAGGAACTGGATGGGGGGAGGGAGTGAGGGGATGCGAGTTACCAGGGTATGGCATGCGAGGAGAAGAGGACCTTTCTCCGGCATCTATCTTTCCTAAATCCGTTGATGGTGAAACGAAAATTTATCGTGCCCTCAACCTTGCATCCCTCGTCGGTCTCTTTTCCCCTCCCCTCTCCTCCCCTCCGCGCTGCCTGGGATTGCCTTGCCATCCACCGCAATGCGCCACTCGATACGAATCCCTCTACCCTCAAGCTAGCATTGTGATAACGACACCAATATTCGTTTATTGTTACCATTTCCGTAGCATGGCACATATAGCTCGAAGAGAAAAGCACAAGAACGCCCATCTAGGCTCGTCTTCCTCACTTAGTCGGTAGGTTGGCCATGTTGACGGAAACTATTCCAAATCATCATTGGAAGTGACCCCAATCGCCATTCTGCCCCCTGCAATTAGCTGAATCCAAGAATTTGGTGGGTGGTACGTGTGGCAGAAACTGCTAGACAAGAGAAAAAGCAAACATAAAAAACGGTCAGAGGACAAAGGTGGGCCGCAAGTCAGGATAGTCGCCGATGAAGTGACGAGTTTTCCTTGGCCTATTGTCTTTAAGGTAATCAATATCGAATCGAGTACGATGAAAGGGCCCATAGTCTCAGATATTGCTTTTTCAGGTTGATAGTAATGCTTGCCCATTGCCCTAAACCAGGTACTCGGGCAGCGGATCAACGTCAACTTTTGATGCGGCGCGGATTAAACAGGGCATGATAATCGATCACGTCGCCACCGTGGGCAAGATCCGACGGCCGTTCGTGAAGAGTTTTCTTCGGTGTCTCGGTTCCCATGCCTTCTGCGAACCTCGGAAATGCGGGAAAAAGAAAAGAAAAAAAAAAAATTTCACACCCTGAGTGTCCAAGAGCGGCTATCCCATGACGAGAAAAGAAAAGCCTGGTCGTTGAGGTTGTCGTCATCACTGCTGCATGAGCATCAGAGCTGGCTACCATCTGGCGAATCCAGCTGTTCGGAATCAATAGTCTCGTCAATTAAAAACCCAGTAACCGGGAACCAGTAGCTGCATCCGCCCTCCGGAACAAGCAATCACATTGATCGATGCCACACCCTGCCAGCGGTGCATCCACACTAGTCCTGCCTCGGGGTTCTAGATCTGCCTTGTCGGCCGTTGAGGCCGAGCCCTGAGAGGGCTTCTTTGGGTGGTATTCAGCGCTCGAGTGTAACGAGCCAAGGTGAAGGCAAGTGTGTGCGATTTCTATCCAGGGTTGGCTGAATGTCGCCAATCTAGTGCCGGTGATGGTTCCCACAGTCGTGCCCTTTCTTTTTTCTTCCCTTACTCTTTGCAACCCTTTTTCCAATTGTGCTTCAATTATTTTCCCTTCTAGTTTCCTTGTCGTAGGAAAGGATTCGGAGAGCCGAGCATCTTGAGAGGCGAATTAACGCATTTTGCTGCTGCCAACATCATTATGCAGGACATTTAGCAGACAAAAGCTGAATAGACGTACGTCCGCAGCTGATTCCGGGGAATTTTCCAACGGGTTTGACACCTTTGCCGCAGTGGGTCCCGGAGGCCTTTTCATGCTTAGTCGTATGCACATCCCATGCCATCGATCGGACTTACCACACAAATGTGAATAAAATCGCAGCTGAAAAGAACCCCATGCTCCAGCCAGTGGGAGCCTTCGAGCCGGGGACCGACGCTTCCCAACGCCGCGCAACCGGCGTGGTGGGGGGTGGGTTGCAGGGTGCCTGGGATGGAGGATTTGCAAGCAACTGCAAGAGAAAAAAGTGAAAAAAATTCTCCTGTTCGTCGGAGCTGTTCTATCCTTGTCAAGGGAAAAAACGTGCTTTTCGACGTCGAGAAGAGAACGATCCCACCTGATGATTGTTTGAGGGTGGCGAGGCGTTTTCTACGCCTTGATGCCGCATTGGGTCCGACAAGCTCTTGTCTTCAGCTTGTCATTGAGAAACTTTACCCTCATCGGGCCTCGAGTCCCCGGCGGATGTTGTCAAACGAGCCTTGGTTGGTTGGTGGTGACAGCTCAATTGATTGATTTCTTGGTTGGAGCTGGCGAATCTCCCAAGAAAGCTGCGCGGACTGAGGATATATAAGCTCGTCAAGAGAACTCGGTGAGATGCCATTTTCTTTTTGCTTTCCAGCACTGGCATGCGTAGAAATTGTCGAAATCTAGTTGACGGCCTTCCCAAAAATTCCCAAACTCGTCATCAGTCTTTTGGTCCCCATATAAGAAAGAGCCCGGGCGGCGCGAGTGAGCACAGAGAATCGGCGAATTGCTTCCGGCCCCGCATCGTCATTTCCCATTCTCACCCTTCATTTGAACTTGAGGGAAATCCGAAAAATAAACACCAAAGAGGGGAAGAGAGGGTGGAATAAGGAAAAAATCCCCACAAAAAGTCTTTCAGAAAACCACTTTATCCAACACTTGAAGTCAGACACTCCTCGTCTTCAGTATGTGTCACGGTCAACCCCGCATCCACCCTTGCTCGCATACCTCGGTGACATGGCACTACTGTCCCTCGGCATCACAGGACCTGGATACGGGTTATGAGACACCATGCTCGAGTACGACCTTCGCTCCAAGTCAACCGACTACGGCCAACTGTCCGCTTCAGAACTGCCAGTTCAAGGACATGGAGGGCAGTTGGACGTGTTGCGCTTGCAAGCAGGGTCCCAACACGCAAGGATGGTGCACGATGCCGACGTCGAGGCTCAAGAGGAACCCCGAGACTTTCGAGGTCGAGGCATTTGAGACGACTTGCGATCATGGATGCTGTAAGAACTGCACTCATTTCAGTAAGTGAACCGAATTTCGTCTCAACCCTCCGCAAAGGAGTCTCTGGACCATTGCATAGTCGAGTTGAGCAGAGCCTAACTGATAAAAACAGATATGAGCAGCCCGCCATCCCCGGATATGACGTATGGGGGCGTCCGGAAAGGAAGTAGCAGCCGTGCAACCGGTCACGACTCGTTGACTTCAGCCCTCCCGGAGTCGTCGTCCGGAGCCTCTTCGGACTTATCTTCGCGCTTTAAAATCGACTTAGACTACACCACCGTCCGAAAGGACGCTTCGACTGGTGAAAAGAGTCCAAAGAGCAGGCGTCATTGAATGACCCGTATCCCAAGAAAGGGCTGGATCTGAGACGACAAACATTAGATGGGCTGCGCCATCGCGAATCGGGAAAGGAAAAGAAAAGATATTATGGGCGTTGATCGTTCGATGGTTTTGACTAGACCCTGCCAGTGCCGCGCAGACGTGACGGCACATAGGCGCCTGAGAGAACTTCTGGAAGCGAGGAATGTCGACGGAGGCCCGGAGCGCTATGGTAGAATGGAATCGGAGTCCTGGTGACCCCGAATGTCGCAGCGGTGGATCTTGGCTCAAGCGCCTGTGTTGGGTATTAATGTTAATGAGGAAACGAGTTATCATCCAACCTGATTCGTGATCTAGGAACTATCTGATTCAAACGGGTATATCCCCGCCAAAGAAGCGGGTTTCGGCGAACGTGGCTCTTTAGTATGCCTGTGATATCAAAGTACGCTGATCGGCTTTCCGATTCCAGCTCGGGAAGCATCTCGCCAGTTCCCGCTACTAGGTTTCTAGCAGGGTAATACGTCCACAGCCTCCCGAGATGGCGTGTTTGCAAACCCGACTGCTAGGCCGGTTCTGAGAGTCAAGGGTGGGAAGACGAGCATAGTCGTCTGTTTCAGCTAACCACCGACTCGGCGCTTTCCTTTCCGCATCTCCATAAACAGGAATTATTATTTTCAATTTCAATCCATTGATCTGCATTCGCTCGGCTCGGAGCGACCCAAGCATACGGAATATCGCTAACAAACGTAAGATGCCAATCTCCTCCGCTTCATTAGCGTATGCAAGAAAGCTTAACTTGGGAGTCAGAACAAACCCTGAGAGTCGCGACGCCGCCCGAAATGGTTAGAAGGTTAATTAATAGATCAGATCGAGTCCTGGTTGAAGAAAACTCCTAATGCAAGGATCGCACGACGGGTTCTCGTGAGGACTGTGGCCAGCTGAAGCACACAGGATACGGCAAAGAGGAACATGCCATACGAATCTTGGCTCCCTTTCCTATTCTGGACCGCAATAAAATACGGTATGGCCTGGCTGGAGAAGGGAATAACCCGCCATTTGGTTGGCATCGGCGACACTTCGCAGCGCAGTATCAAGCCAAGCGGATTCTGTCAACGCGGGCTTCCTGAGAAGCGTGGTTCTAGGCGTGGAACGTGGTCATGACAGGGATCTTAGACTTAAGCCTCAGACGAGGTCCCGTTCTTCCTACTTCGTCGAGTTTTTCAGGGCTGAACTTGGATACGCGTCTGTTTCGCCGAATTGTTTCCGTGGTCGAGTCGACCGAGAAAAGGACCAGAACTATTTTTTTTTTTTTATACAGAAATGGCGTCGGAGTTGAGGATGAATCCGAGACCTCCAACTGCGTGTCCCCAAGCGGCCAAATGAGTGTACTTCGTAGTGCAGATGAAGGAAAGGCTTATTTGAGCCATGTCTCACTTGACTTGCCCTCTGTCCGGTGGTCCGAATAGTTCCTTCGTGAGGTAATGCATACTGTTCGTGGGTGTGTGTGCCGTGAATCAATATGTATGGTTCCTGAATCTAACCAATGTGCTCGGTCCTTCTCGCGTGGCCGTGATGGAGGGTATCAATCCAAGCGACCCCAGGCTGTTACTCTTCACTTTACCGCGGTTGAGCGGGAAGTGAGCACTCAGTATGAAGTACGAAGTACTTCATAATGCAACATTTTTAAAAGCCACGAGGCAGGCGATCTCCCCGACATTAATGCGTGAGCAAACCATGCGGGCGCAATCGGACGGGAGGGTTATTATCATTCGCCACGTGGAAGAAGCATGCGAGTTTGGAAGCGAGTGCCAGGGTTTCCAGGTGTTACTGCTTATCGGCAAATGGTGGACGGGTCGGTCTGAATCGCGATTTTGTCCTCACGTCATGCTCATTCGAAATACTTGACCTGGCCACGAAAACAGCCAATATTTCGACTGTTACGTTGCTCGACTTCGGCTTCGTATTTGGATGGTGCCTCTTGAGTGACAGTTGATATCAGCGGTAAGAAAAAGCAAGCATTATCGAACCCGTTTGTGGTGGTATGCAGGAACTGCGGCTACTGCGCTGCACTTGGTATGGTAGACAGAACGATGGACTTGGCGGGTGGGACTCGACAATGCACTAGCCTAGCTTGAACGAAGGAAGAGTCTGATAAAGTAAACTAACAAAGGCTTGGCTCGCGCTAACAAGATAGAATAAGACAGGAGACGAGGGCTCACGAGACGTCGAGGAGAGAAATTAACCCCACGTTCTGTGAGGAGTGAGGACAGAGAAGGACAAGCACGAACTTCCGAAGTAAGGAGTAGTTTGGGTTCTGTGGCGCCTGACTTGCTCCTTCCAGCCGGCGATTCCATGGTGGCTTGCGGCCAAATTGACATGGTTAGTTGACAAGGTCTCTCTGCCCTGCCCGGCTCGGTAGCCTGGGGAGGATGTGGATCCTGGACGAGTGACCGGGAGAAGGAAGGGATTGGCGTTCTTAGCGTTCCTCTTTTTCAAGAAATTGGCCATCAAGATAGCCCCCATCATCTGCCCATCTCTTGCACTAACGACGGAAGTACCATACATACAATTAGTTTACATTCCTCTAAACTATTACCTTGGAACCGCAATGGACTCGCACGGGTGGGTCATACGACGTTATAATAATGTTTGCTCGAATTGGCAAGCAGTGTCTGGTTTAGGCGTCGCTCACCTTCTCGTACGAGGCTTCGATATTTGCCGCGACTTCCTTTGGAAAGTTGCAGCGGCTGACTGTGGAAGGAAGGAGGGAGCGAAGAAGATGCCATTGAGGCTACGCGGGTGTCGGGAGGTACTACGGGTAGGCACGGTCTGGCGGAGAAGTCGGGACTGGTCTGTAGCGTACGAGGTAGCAGTGGCCCGGTACGAAGTACCTTTGGATGGACAATGGCGTGGTATTAGAGAATAGAGGGACGCAGGGTGCTGCTTGCTTTGCTCGTCGTCGTCACCACACCATCAATGGATTTTGACACTCGCAAGAGTACGAAGTACTTCGTACCCTACTTGAAAGGAAACAGTGGTCCACCTTGATTCTTGGATGGACATCGGACAGGGCAGTTGCGAGAGTGAAGTCAGGGATTCGTCTATTACCACGTGCCCCGAAACTGACTCGTTCCAAGTCCTGTCAATACCTCGCCTGGCAGTATTATACGGACGTATTATGTCATTGGTGTTAGGGACAATGAAACATTTGAAACTTTATTCCCATCCCGAGGTCTAAAAGCTACGGTATGTAGCGCACGTCCAAATAGGACGGGAATATGGGGAAAAGAAAACAAGAAAATTGAAAGAAAAGAAGAGGGATGACTGACATTAAGAAGCTGCTCTCAGCGGCGGTTCATGAAATCAGAAATGTATACTAAGTACTTTGGGCGATGAGCGTCCCTGCCGACCCTTGGGTACATCGGGGAAGCCTAAATTGGCTCACACTTTTTCGGGGCTCGCCAAAGCCAAACAGGGCACCCAGGCCCCGTTGAAACCATGTAGACCCTCACTCGATCTTGCCACGAGCCCTCGTTTCGTCACTTCCCTGCGGGATGTAATCCCTGATTGAAGTATAAAGTACATACTTGTCCGTGAGTTCTTCGGAGGATGGCGAAGTACTCATACAATTCTTTTTGTTATCACATCTCCACTTTGCAGGGACTGACCAGTTAGGCTGTTGCTTCCGGAGCCCGCTTGGATAGTGTTTTCCAGGGTCCTCTTGGGGTATCGAACGAGGGCATCTTCCAATCCAGAATATACCGGAATTCGTCTTTATCGTAGCATCGAAAAGGGGATTTCGAGTCACATGGGGCTCCCCTTCTTCCTTTTTCTTCATGAACATGAAATCAAAGTAAACTAATACTGTGCTGCTTCGCCTCACCGCCGTCTATTTTCTTTCTTTGAACGAGAACCCAAGCGCGGACGGAGCCACAGCGAAATCCTTGCTCAATCAACACTAAGCCATAATTAGCAATTACGTCGTACATGTAGTTTGGAGGGTACGAACAAGTATCCTCTCCATGTTGATCTCTTTGCCTCTAGACTCGACCCGTGCGTCCGTCTTCCAATCTCATCACTGGGCCTAATGCTAGTGTTTCACTGTGGACACTACAACCAATTTGTTCCTTCCACAAAGTGTCAGGTGTGCGAAGTACTTCGTACAAAGGGAAATACGGAGTACTTCACGCTCACAAGGGTAGGAAGGAGTACTGAGGAGCACTCCATATCGCCTATTAAGCCCACAGCGTCGCATCCCAGACTTCCGACTTATTTTCATCAATATTTTCATTGCCTCTTCCAGTCTCCCTCCCATTCTGCCTAAAGATTGACAGCATTGAAGTACGAAGTACATGTACGATTCGATTAACTCCTTAAACCTCGTCGGAACCACCCCTCTTGCCTCCTCCCTCCCGCAAGATAACTCTTTCACGCCTTGCTGGAATACAGTACTCGTTCCCTTCTCCATTCTCCATTCAGGAACCACAGCCGGGCGCTTCGACTCTTTACGCAGCCTCCGCCAAATCATATTCCCAGCTCTCGTTGTGACGACCGCAGATCAACTTCCCGTTTCAGATCAAGCACATCGAGTGCGCTTTCACCCCCGTTCCCCCTTTGCTGATCCACTTGTACCCATTGTTCCTCCTACTATTAACAAGGGCCCTCTTTTAATACTCCTCTTCGACTTCAATCTCTTTCTTCACTCGACACAGTATCCACCTCTCACCATTTCATTGTTTGGTCTGGTCTTGTTTCCCTGATTCAAGCCTCTGGTCCTCTGCGTCCCTGCGAGCGTTACGTCGACCAAAACTACAAATATTCTCTTATCCCACGTCTCCCCCGAAAAGTACTTCTCCACATTTTCAACATGCCCAATTCCTTGGACTCCTCTCGACCCATCATGGCACCCTCGGTAGGTTTGCGCCGCTTGATTTTGGTTCTATGTGAGGGAGACGGACAGCTGTCGCGCGGAGGCGCTGGTCGACGATGTTGGGAGACGAATTACACTCTTCCATCCCATGCGATCGTGACGACATCAGGCAGCTGCTTCCTGCGCCTCGTGAACGCCTCTCCCCACTTCACCGCCTGCCAAGCTCGTGCTAACACATTTGCCCTCACCTTTCACAGGCCCGTACCTCGGTGCGCTACAGCACCTACAGCTTCACTCCCACCATCCAGACCACCGATTCCGCCCAGAACGAAATTCGCGAAATCACCAACGGTCTCGAGCGCATGGAGAACAAGGCTCTCTCTCAACAGCGTGTCACTCTCACCGAGGAGAAGTCTGCCTACCTAGCCAAGCTTGCCCTCGGCGCCAAGCTCGAACGTGCCCTCGATCGTCGTATGTCTTCTCAGGATGCCGTCATGAGGCCACGGGGTAAGAGCGTGGCTCTCAACGAGAAGGCGCAGTAAACGGCTCGAGGAACGCTCGTATCTTCCTTGTGAACTTGTTACTATTGGCCAACTCGTTTCAGCCCGCTCTTGTCTGCTCTCTATCCGGTACTTGGACGAACTTGTTTGCGAAATATCGGGAAGTTGGGCTGTCTCTTTAGCGCCACCTTCTTCGGTTATGCTTGGGTGGGGATTGAAATCTGGGAATTGGAAGGGGCGGATGAATGGCTAGAATATGACCCTCGATTCGCGACACCATCTTCGGATCCTGCGCCTGTTATATCTCCTGTGTCCGCCGAACCGCTATTGATGAATGCCTCGCGCGTTCCTTAGCAGAGGCCCTAGCACTTATTCAGGGCGCTTTTCACTTTTCTTTTTTTAGTGGTTTACTTTTCCTTTGGGGCCGTCTGCGTGGAAGCAAACCTCACCTTTTTACGTCGACTTAGTTCGTTGAGCCAGTTCCCACCCTCCGAATATCGCGACCGACACGGATGTCGGTGTGTTAGGTCTGCCAATATCTCATCCCTCATAGCAAACAGCCCCGGCGTTGCTTAGGAGGATATTCGCATGTTTCTTTGTCGAGATGACTTCTTTCTTTTTCGTTGGGAATCGTTGGTCTTGGCCTCTTCGAATTAACACCTATTTTTCTCAAGTCGGCCGACCATGAGTGTCCGGAGTCGATCAATTAGAGGCAACGATCAAAGCGAGGAATAAGAAGGGGACGCACCCAGGATTCCTAAATCGATTTGTTTTTCCAAGCACGCACGGCAAATTACACCCCAGGCAAAGATAACCATAGATTAAACACGCTGGAGGCCATGGTCTAGCGGGAGAGAGCACTTCTTCATAACTGGGCGACGACGACTGTAGGATGGATCAAGCATGCATTTGATGAATCTGTTTGGGCGTATGGGTCTTGGAAAGAACTTGGTGTCTTTGGGGTTCTGTTTTGTCGTTTTAATATACATCGTCTGCTGGAATCCAGCCTTCTTGGCAACGTGACTTGAATCGACCGCATTCCAAGTGACATGAGAGAGGAATGCTGTCTTGGCATGTAAAGCTATTGATAGTGTTGGAGTCGTTGGGCTCTGGGCTGAAGAGTGTAGTTGCCACTACTAGCGTCAATTTTTCAAGAAGAAATAGTTTACACTGAGAAGGCTTTGTCTTTCTTTCTCCTGGGCTACTGTGGAGGAATTATGCGTGTCAATGCTCGACTCTCTCGATTTCTAATACCAGCAAGGCAAAAAGAAAAAAAATTTGGACGCACCCGGAATCGAACCGGGGACCGCCTCTATGCTAAAGAGGAATTATACCACTAAACCATGCGCCCTCGCTGCGTTACCGGGTCTAGGTGGTCGAGATACAAAGGATGCATCAGTTCGTTCATGTCCCGTTGAACTTCGAACGGCTCGGCTTCCCTGGGACAGGGTGCGAGAGTATTGCATGTCGGGTGGATGTGAGGGCGTCCTTGGGACGGTGGGTAAACCCTGGTGGAGGTGTTTTTCTTCCCCACGAAGCTTCTCGGGCTTCTCCGGCGTAGAGTGAATGTTTAGGTCCCTTGGGTGATTTCGTCGTCGGCGGGGATTCGATGTCAGTTGTGAGACTGAAGGTCCTGAAGGGCTGGAGTGTTTGAAATCAAACCGAGTTGCGTACGAGATATGCGAGGATACGATTCCCCCTTTTCTCTTGAATTTCAGTACTGGGTAGCTCAGATATAGGCTGTGAAACCTTGTAAACCCTCGTTTATTATGTTATATTGCTGGGGAATGACCTTAGGAGAAAGAAAAAAGTAGAATGCAAAACCCTAACCTTGTGTAAAAGGTAATAAACCACGAACCTGTGTAATTGTTCCCTTCAAACCCGCACCTTATTGCTATCCATGTCCTAACCTTCACCACATCCCCCACCCCAAACAC
>SJVG01000110.1:0-62414 GCA_034774675.1 Scedosporium minutisporum
TCCGAGTTCATGGAACGTCACTCGTCGCTCTCGTCTCGGGGGCTCGCCGTGTCGGCGGAGCAGGTAGCCGTGTTTCTCAACTCGGACAACACCGTGATATCCTTCTTCGAGCTGTCGGCCGACGACGCGCGACGCCCACCCTCCACCTTCTTTCCACGCGGGCCACCATCCTCCGCCCCTCCCGCCCCATACACTGGGCCCCCTCCATCGTCGCCGCCCTACTCCCGCCTGCACATCACTCCCTTCGACGCCGACCTCCTCAAGACCGTCGTGCCCGCCTCGACCCTCCCGCACGCGCGCAACATCTCTTTCCACACGCTCGAGACCTTTCCCGAAAACCGGTACGGCTTCGTCGAGCTCCCCGCCGCCGACGCTGACAAGGTCAAGAGGAAGTTTCACGGATCGACGCTGAGGGGCCAGAAGATGCGCGTCGAGAAGGCTAGGCCCGAACGGATTCCCGAGCCAGTGGCTGATGAGGAAGAGGTGTCCTCTAAAAAGAGGAAGAAGAGATCTTCTGATGGAAATGATGGCGAGGTGGATAAGAAGAAGAAGAGGAAGCGGGACTTGAATACTTTTGAGGGCGTCTTGTTGCCGGAGGGTCGCAAGGTGAAGCGCGGGTGGACCGTTACGGCTGAGGAGGCGAGGAAGGAGGCTAAGAAGAACAAGAATAAGAAGGGGTCCAAGGCAAAGGGTGAGGATGAGAAGGAGAAGAAGAAGAGCAAGAAGGTCGTCAAGTCAAAGTACACGGACAAGGAGGAATGCTTGATGAAGGTTGTGCTGCCGCAGAATGCGCCGGCATTGGTGGATGCTGCGGCTGATGAGAAGAGGAAAAGGAAGAAGAAGAAGGCTAAATCGCAGAGGGAGGTCGTCGTGCATGAGTTTGAGAACACGAAAAAGTTCCCGAGCTTCATAAAAACTACGATCCAGGCTACCGAGACCACGGCCACCGCCCCGAGCGCGCATCTGCCTCTGCCTGTTAAGGTGATATCTCTGGAGCCTCGCGCCAAAGCACGGCCCGCCAAGGAGCAACCCCCGAAAGAGGAACCTAAAACGGTGGAAAACGATGCCGCTTCGGACAGTAGCGAGGATGATAGCAGTAGCAGCGATAGCGACAGCAGCAGCAGCGACTCATCTGACAGCGAATCCGAAGCTGAGCCAGCCGAAGTCGACGCTGCATCATCAGAGTCCGAGTCGGAAGACGGCGAGGACGAGCCGGCATCGCCCTCCAAAGAAAGTCCCCCACCCACGGAAACCCGGCCCAAATCCTCCAGCTCAATGAAGAACCTCTCCATCACAATCCCCCCACACCCCACCACTCCAGCCAAAGTCCACCCCCTTGAAGCTCTTTATAAGCGCACCAACGCCGATACCGCCACCTCATCAGCCGCCGCGGCTGAACCCTTCACCTTCTTTGGCGGCGCCGACGACGAAGATGACGAAGAGGAAGAGGAAGATCCTTTCTTCCTCCCTCGTCCCGGAAGCCAACCCCCCATGACGCCCTTCACGCGCCAAGACTTTGAGCTTCGGAACATCCGCAGCGCGGCCCCCACACCCGATACGGCCCATCCTAGCCGGACCCGTGGATTCTGGGAGCCGAGCCACGAGGATGACATCGACGAGGAGGAAGAGGAGCAGCCGGCGTCTCCTCTACGACCTTCTCCCAGTCGAGGAACCGAGGAGAATAAGGATGTCGCGGTGCCTGTGGGGGATTTCCAGAATTGGTTTTATGAGAATCGGAGGGAGTTGAATAGGTCGTGGATGAATCGCAGGAGGACGGCTAAGAAGGAGAGGAGGCAGAGGGAGAACCGGGCTCGCGCGCCGCGGGGTTGAGTGACATGGGGATGAATATTTTTCGCCACTTGTCCTAGGAATGTTTTCGTTTGCTTGACCATCTTGCTACTAAGATGTAGAACATACTTTGCGATCATGGACTCATTAAAGGGAGTTACTCGACGTTGCTTTTCACCGCACTACGGGGTTAATCGAGTTGGGAAAGACCGTCTAATGTTGCATAACCTGATAGAATTCATATCTTCTTCTAAATCATAGCGGCTATCGTGTTCTAAGTTGTCATTCCATGAACGTCGTCGCCCTGCCCCCATGGTCTCGTAATCGTCCATTATCCGAGATGAAGTTTACAACTACTATTAACGGACGTGACACTGAGCTAAACATTACCATCCGGATTTAATTGGATATCATGACATACCGCCATACTTTTCCGGGAGACTTCGGGGCCAAGCACGGGCATGTCTACTGGGTGAGATTGTCCAAAGGTATTTCGTGAATCCATGTTGCTCCATCATCATTTCCGCTAGATAGTGTCAACTAGACTTAGACCGGGGATTTTCGAGCAACAAAGGAAACAGCACGGACTTTTCAAATCCCATTCCACCCAGTGGCTTCTCATGGCATTTAAACTTCCATGTTCTGACAACACATTAACACGGCTCAAGTTGTCGACGTCAGGTTACGTTCCGTGCCTCAGGCTAAAACATTGATGGAACTCACCCCACATCAGCGTTACTTGGGATTAATATGTGCTATGTGCACAATCTCTAGACCGACACATACCAAGCTTCACGAGGCACATTCTCAATCATCCCGCTTGGACACTCATCTCACATCATTCTCATCTAGCGATTAGACTATTTTCGAATTCAATCACCTCAAGATGCTTCACAGCAAGAATTCAGTATACCTAAAATCCGAAATCTCCAAGCTTGCCAAACTAGGCAACATCCAAGGGGGCATCCCTCCCGTTATGCGAGGGCTCCCAGTCCTCGCCATCCTGGCTGGAGAAGCTGTAGCCCAAGCTACCCACGGTCGCAATATAATCGAAGAGCGGATGCTCGGCGCCGACGAAGCAATCCTCTTGGGCGCCCCTCCGAAGCAGTTACCCATTACGACGAACGGAGACGGAGCGAGGCCGGGGGTAAGGATGATGTGCCAGAGATGCACTGAGGGTCGGACGATGCCTGGGGGAATAGAGGCATTGATTCATGGGCGCAGCAGTCACATTTACAATCCCTCTGTAACGGAACGAGGGAGTGGCTAGTGAGCTGGGAACAGAAGACAATTAGGGCCCATTCGATCACAGCCTCTCCATACTTCCGAGCCTTCATCAACTTGGCTTGCCGTTGGTCTTGTGATGGTGTCGGACGTGCCTATAGTGGCCCCCGGCGAATACCGTGCTCGCTCTTCGAGGTGGGAAGCTTCTTTGATTGTTTTTTTCCCTTCTTGTACACTCACAAGCTCTTCACTCAGTATCCTAGTATTCAGTTTTCAGCTGTCAGTTCTTAACTTCTTATTCAGTCGCTTCAATTGGCACAATGTAGTTTCGTTCCTTATCAGATCTTTTCCCTAGGCATTGGGATTCGACATCTTATTGATTCTTTCTGTGAATTGCATGTCTTCCATGCCCGCTGTGTCACCCCCTTTCAGCTTCCTTTTCATTGGGGACTTCTATTGTGTGTTGCTTCCCGTTAAACGATGGAATTCTCGCCTGCTAGTTCTTGCAGGAACCTGCTCCCGGAAGAAGAAGAGGGGTATTAAGACGGAAGGAGCCTAGAAGAAGAAACGAAGGAGGACCAAGAGGCATATAGAAGGACCCCTGCCTGTCCTTCCGACTCATCGGCCCCACTATTATAGTTAGCAACGATCCCGGTTTACGGTGCTCGGCTTTGGCCTGGTCCGGAAGGGACAAGTCTATACCTCTGTGGAGTCGCTAAAAAGCGAAGCTGAGTAGCTATCCAATAAACGGGGAATTCTGGGATGCTCGGCTCCGTGGCAACCGTTAGACGGAGATAATAGCTCTACTGAAGTCGATGATCTTGCTAAGGCTTCAAGCTCCCGAGATCGAGCGGTGAGGTGACCGATATCGAATTAACACCACGGCGAGCCCAGCCCCGGTAACAGATCAGCCATTGACTCCAATTCTACAGCTTTCCAACACTGCTTACTTCTCTCCTGGATTCTCCCCTTTTTCTCTCCGGAATCAGCTCCAGAGAACTAGACCATATGCTTTCAGTCTCAACATCCAGTGGCAGGCTCAGACATTCGTCCCGAAGGTAGAAACCTAATTTACCGAGGTAGATGTGGGCGTCAAAGTCCAAGAAAGTAATTACCTTACAATCGAAACTCCTGCGAATCTTTGCCAGTACAATAGGGAGAGCCTATAAGAAACATGTGGGGCTGGCTCCGCCGTACACCAGTTCGTATAGACCACTGGCCAGGGCTATACGAACTGATGTGCAGCTGATGACGGAGTGGTTTATACGAACTGGTGTGCGGCGGAGCCAGACCCACTGGCAACCTCAGAAGACCAAGAAACTGTCTCATTGTATCCCAACCTTTCGGTTTCGCTGAATCCTGGTCTCATGTTCAACCCCGACCTCTCTTCAGTCCTGCTCTCCCGCCATCTGAGACAGAACGGAAGTCGGCGATTTTACCCTTTTTAGGCGGTCGGAGGGTAAGACAAGGCGGGGCTGGTGCCGAAAATTTGCCCACGGCGTTGGTGAACAAGATCTCCAAGGAGTGGCCAAGAAGCAAGACACAATTTCACAGCCTCTCTAAACTTGGATGAAGAACCACCGGCCAGCATACAAAGGCGTATTTAATTCGATATAAAAGGAGAATCCTACTTAAAGGGCTTTCCTTGGCGCATTTTCGCCGTTCCGCTTTCTTCCTCTCTTACTTTTGCGAGATACCCAGAGTATTAATTCGAGAAATCCACAGACGACTATGATATTCATCCTACTTTTTCTCCTTCTAACGGGATCCACGATGGCAGCAGTACTCCAGCAAAACGAGACGTATCAACTCCGGATCTATGCGTACGTTTCATTTACCCCTTCCCCACAAGACAGAGCCCTAAACTCCAGCCCGACTAACACTCAAGGCAGCGGCAACTCCCAAGTCCACAACCAACTCGTCTCCTTCGACGACACTCAAGCGGCTTACGTCCTCCCAAGTCCCACCCCAGCCCCAACACCACTCTACTTCCGCCTGGCTCCTCCCGAGCTATCCCCTGCGAACCCGCAGACGACTTTCATTGTAGTCCAATCCCCATCCTCGCCCCCTCCAACAAAACCCCAGCTCCTGGCTCTGCAGGGACCAGCAGGGAAAGCCGAGTACCGCATCGTAGCGCTCGATGACTCTACGCCCCAGGGTATCGGGGCGTCGATCTTGTACGATGAGTGGCACGTGGTGGAGGACGGGGGTAGGATATTGCTGAGGTATGGGGAGAACCCGAACGGGTTTAGTCATTGGGTTTTGGCGAAGAGGCGGTGGGGCTGGATTTTATGGTGGTATGAGCCTACAGCGGCGAATATGGAAGATTTGGGGGAGTATGTTATGGTTGATGTCGAAGTTGAAGCGGTGGGTTGACTGGGAGGCAACGGGGTCGCTATGAAGATGGAATAGAAAAGAGAAGGGAAGCGAAGATAGAGGGAAATAATGGCTGCAACGCAAGGAAATGAAGGAAATGATATGTGTATTGGTTATGTTAAGGGATGGGAACACAATGGGTTTCATTTCGGATACCTGGAACAGAGAGTTAATAGATAAAACCTGGCCTCTTGATGTTATATAAATCCATGTAAGGTAGCAAACCTAGGGCCCTGGAGTAGTTTCGACAGCTCTTCAGCACGATGCGGCGATCACTCTAGTGCATGTGGCTGTAGATCACAGATTAGCCTTATTCTCACAGCGCGCCTGGAGAGGCTAGACGGAACATACTCTCACAAGAGGACATAACGCCAACGTCGGTACGAGACGAAGATCCCCAGGACCGCGAAGAAGGCAGTCATAACGGAGCCACATTACTCACTGGCCAGGGTTTTGAAGACAGACCGAGAGGGCACCCGCATTGGAGAATGGTACTCTCCCCACCTCCCAACTGTCTCCCTTAATGCACCAACAGCATCTGGAGCAGAGCCAAACACTATTTAACTTTATTCTCCCTTCGCTCTAAGAGGCAGCCGGCGATCGGACATACAGCAGCCCAGTATTTGTTGCACATAGCGGGAGGATACCTCCTGGTCCCCGACACGTGATTTAAAGAAAATCACGCGAACCCTCAAGTAAAATACACATACTGGCAGAGCTTTAGGAAATTAAAGGCTTATAAAGGGAGATGGAAAGAGAGGCTGGAATCGGAGGAATTTCTGGGTTTGTTGATGACCCTATTTTATAAGCCCAATTTGATCGATATTTCAACACCACCACCCTCTTCTCTTCTAGCCTCTAGCAGTGATACTCCACCTATCTTAGAAGCAACCACCCTTGCACGGCGAAAGCAAGATGAGCCACCCAAGACGAATTAGGAACAGTGAGATACACCAAGTGCCATTCCAGGACCACCATGGCAGCCCCGCCCTAAGCATATCACAGGGCTGGCTTGGCAAGCCACTCCTCCGCCTCTTCGGGTTTGCTGTCTATATCACAGATGTTACCCGAGACTCCTTTAACGCGCTAGAGCTCTTTAAATCCCTTGCAGGCCACGAGCTCAGTAGCTATCGCCTCGATATATTCTTCATCTTAGACGCCTCAGTTGACGACTGCAAAGCACACTACTTGGCTAAAAAGGCCGCACGGGGCACTTACGAAGTCCAAGTTGACGCAGTGGAGCGTGGTGAGAAACCGGCTAACGCTGGTGGTATACCGGGAATGGTTAAGTCCTATCTCCGTACCCCAACCTATTACCACCATGATGTTCTCTTTGTGGGTGGAAAGGATTGGCGTGCAAATGGCATGTTGTTTGTTGAATTTACACCAGCAAAAGTCCCGGAGGAGTGGAAGGCGTGTGAGGAGGACCTGGAATCATTTACGCCTGAGGTCGCCACCCAGTTTCCAATGTTACAAGAAGGTTGTGGTTGTATCAAGGAGCATGTGGATGACCTATCTCGGTCTCGGGTGCCGGAACTTGACATGGTTTATGAGGACGCTCTGGAGATGGGCTATTGGAGTTGGTAATGTGACGGTGCAGGACGTGCCCACGGTGGAATCAGACATACGCTGCTTGAATAATACTTGTGGACAAGCTTGCAAAGGCATTCAAGGCTGTGCTATCGTGGGATCACCGCTACAGAGATATATATGTCCAAGAATCGGGAAGCGACAAAAAACGCCAGAGATCCGTGCTATATATACAATTCAAAGACTCGGGCGCCGCGCCCTGTCCATAACCACGTCGTTCATGGCCCTCTGCACGTTGGCAACAGGCAACTCGCTTGTCCCCATCCTAGTCTAGCACCGGTCCTAGCCAGGTAAGGCAATGGCCAGAAAAGCTAACAGCGAAGAGAAATCAAATGGCAGTGAAGGATAAAAGGAAGAGAGAAAAAAAAGCGAGTTGGGGGTGGTTTACAAGAAAAAAAAAGAAAAAAAAAGGTTCTCGTCCGCTATGCGGATCGAACCCCGATAGTCCCATTGGAGATCCCAGAAGTTCAAGCGATGACGACTACAGACCTCCGCAGGTTTCTTTCTTGGAAATCTTGACCCCAAATTTGGTAGATATGCCTATCCTGGGTTCGAATTTTGAGCTGGGAAGACAGGAAGGCGCGACTCCGGTGACGAGGCTTCTTCCTTGTTCTTTCTCGACTCTTTCAGGTAGATAATGCCGACTGAATCGTGAATTGATCTTCTGTGGCTTTGGCCGAGTGCTCACAACGCTTTTAGGGGTCATTGGCCATTGTGAAGTAGAAGCCGGAATATAATAACGAAATGATTCTAGCTATTAACAAACTGTGCACACCAAGCGCCGGGGAGTTAGGTCTCTTTTCCCATTCTCTCGCACCTCCGCCAGCGCTCCCAGCGCCATGAAAGGCGTGGGGCTGTAGTACATCTAGAACATGGCGCCCTGGCCCTTGGCGCCGTCTGGAGCAGCACCTCGATATCTCCCTTGCCCTGATCTCCGCTACCGCCCTGGGAGGGAAGTGGGACACACGAGTCACGATTAAGAAAGTAATAATGGCAAGTTGTTTATATGATCTCTTGGAAAGAAGTCTGGTTAGAGAGACTCCTTCTCGAGCTGCTCTACCTACCCCCGGCTTGTTCTCGCAAGGACGCCGAGACTGTTCAATATGCTCACCGTATCCTCTCATATAATCCCGTGAGGCCCGCCAAGGGTTAACGTGTCGATATGTAAAAGTTGAAGAGCGCCCTCTTTTCCATCGGAATCAACGGGTTCGCCTCACGTCGATACGTATCATCGCGGACAGCTTGCGGAGGAAGAAGTTGTAATCAGGTAACAACAATATCGTCAGGTATATTCATTGGCACGGTTTTAAGGAGGAAGTCCATCTGTGGTGCTGCAGTGGGCGAGACGGAGTGAACGTTGAGGTGAATGACTTGGGCTTAATATTGATATAACTCACGGGGTTCAGGAGTCAGCTAGTCCTAGATCCAGGTGCCCCCTCCTATACTTGAATGTTGGATCCGGGATATAAACTACATGTATAGATTATATTAAGGTCTATTTCTAGAGTACCTCTATGTCTTAACTAGGAATGACCTGCTTATTCTCACCCTCATAAGCCCTACGAGAATCGCGGAAGCTAGAGCTACAGACCCAGAATACAGAATTGCCGACCTATATGCCCTATGGCCGTTACCCGGTCCGCCGTGGGCATCAAGTAGGTAACCAGCGATCGGCGCGCCCTAACAAATTTTATTAGTATTGAGGACACATGTAGACTTGGCATTGAGGTGCACATTAATTACCATCAGATAGCCCGCTCCCCAGCTAGTTACAATCATCCCCATCGCAACTGATACCCTCGCCGAGCCGAAGACGTTCCCGACCACAGTGGGCATGATGGAAAAGAAGCCGCCATTGGATAACCCATTGATGATAGAGAAAGCCAACAGAGGCGCAAACGTGGTGGAAAACGGCCAAAGCACAAGCATTGAGAGTGCGGTTATCAGTAACGATGCGAACAGCGTATTTACAGCGCCTATCATGTCGCACAGCTGGCCGCAAAGGATCCGGCCGATGGCGGATGAAAAGTTAAAAGCGGCTAATAGTGCGGCGCCGATACGCGAACTTAGTCCTATCGACTGGCCATAGAGCGGAATGAAGAACGGAGGGACGAGTAGAGGAAACGTTGCGGCTGCTCCGGCTAGGAGGATGAGTACAAAGTTGAGATCCTTGAAAAGACGCCTGCTTTAAGTTAGCGACAGGGCGAGGGCATTTGTTACCATTTTGTGGTGTATTACCATTCAATAAATCCTGATGGGCGGGCGGGATATCGCTCCTTCACAAGCCATGCGGCTGGGAGTCCTGTCACTATCGTCGTCAGGCCGAGGACACGGTACGTCCACTCGAGTCCAGCCTTCTCAATCAACGCATTCAATGCGACACTTATCACTGCTCCGCCGAACCCGCCACCTGCAACAACGATCCCGTTCGCTAGTCCTCGCTTGCGGTGGAAGTACTGGGGTGGTGCTGTCGCTTGAGTCTGAGGGGAATGGGAAGAATAACCTCAGCTTCTCATACTTTAAATGATAGGCGAGACTGACGGCTAGGGCTTACCATTGTACAAAGACTATGTTACAGCTCAAAGTCAGCTAGACTTCCAGATTTAGGGACTGAGTTATTGAAACACGTTACCTCTTTCCAATACCGAGGACCAGACCCGCAGTGAAAAATAGCCCTATAATGTTCCTCACAATGAAGGAACAGGCGATTTCTGAGATACCCAGAATCGAAATGCCGAGCAGTGCAGACCAGCGAACGCCTACCCATCTAATGACACGGGCATTAGCCAAAGCCATGGCGGAGACCATCGCTGCAGATAATGATCCCACGAAAGAGAGTGTCGAAGTCTGCGACACATCTTCGCGAATTAGAGCGACCTGGATAACACCCCAGCTGTAGCTAGTGCCGACATTCTACGGCACAAGAAGCACGGTCAGCTTGAAGCCACAATTCGCGGTACTCACGTCTTTGCGAGCAGTGATTTGCCACATACCCACCAGGCCACCACTGTCAATCCTGCCACAACTACCCATCCGTAGCCACCCTCAGGCACGGCGGTGTCCGCCACGCGTGAAGCCTCTAGAACCGAGTCAACATCCGAAGCTGGTGCCTGGTTGTGAGTTTCATTAGAGTCATGGGTATGAGTATTATTGTGTGCCGATTTCAACTCCGCCCCTTCCGTAGTGGCTTGAGGGCCCATGGCGATGCCTGCATAAAAGGGAAAAGGAAGAAGCGCGGATCATGCCGCTCGCGCTTTCCTCGTGTGCTTGGAAGGATCTTTCGTGTTTGAGTTAAGAAGAATCGATAGTCGAAAAGAGACTGCTCGTGGAAATGTAGACACATTGTTACGAAAGCTTCAAAGCCGTATGATATTAAGCTTGAAGCTACACCGCTCTGTGGAGAAGGTACAGGTTGAGCCTATTGCATTGGTCCGACTTATAAGCGCCGGTGCGGGGACTTGTTAAAGAAAGGGCGCGGGTTTTCTCCATGCCGATCACTCCGAGGTGGAGCAAAATTGGTACTCTAAAGCAGCCGATATCTCCCGGACTTGAAGATTGTGTGCGTCATTCGTTGATGTCGGTATGTACACACATGGCAAGTGCGTGGAGGATACACGAGTGTTGGCCGTATCCAAACTTCATTCCTGGATACGGTCTATACGGTCTATACGGTACATCGCCTCCTTCTCGGCTTGTAAGGTTACCTCCGGGTCATAAATCCATGACCAAACACGTCGGAGCTGAGAGAAGTGTTGATCGCAGCGAATGCGCTGTCGGCCAATACCAGACTTCACGCTGGAAGGGTCGGCCCGAGGCGAAACGTCCTGACGATTACTCTCACCCTCCTTCAACTGTTGCCGATGGACCTTTTGTTGAAGAATCGTGATGGGATCACGGAGACTTTGCACGTAATTCGATTTCAAGTGTTGCGGAGGCAGTTGAGACTAGCACTTGTGCAACTCACCCTGGCCAACTCTGCAAACCAAACCGAACCGGTGATGGAGATAGTATCATACAATAATATAGCTAAAGCCGGTATGCTAGTGCTAGAAGTAATAAAACATCTCAAGCTATATTTGCGATGCTCAGAATTCAGGATGACTATCTCCACTCTCGGGTGTTCGGCTGCATGTAAAGGGGCTACGTATGGGAAGAGGGAGATGATTCGTGAGTTCTTCCTTCTCCTAACTGGAGCGTAGATAAGCACATGGGCCGACTGGCTTCCTTGCTTGCTAGGTTCCAATCCACTTAATCTGCCTCATGTCTTGGGCCAATACACTATCCCGAACGAGAAGAGAAGGGGAACTATCTCCCAGACGGCAGGCTGTCAGGCACGTTCTAATACAATACCACACTGGCGACTACCTAACCTGAAATTTCGTCACCGATCACTCACTCCCTCAAATCGATTCCTAGGACCCTGCACAGATGTACTTCCTCGAACTCCGTTCTCCTTAGTGTAATACTGGGACATCCAGCGCACGTCGTCAGGCCTCTTACCATGGCCTAAGGCGTGCCACGTCCACAATTCTACAAGCCGCACTCTGTTTTCGGGGATATCGCATTTAACCAACATAAAGTCTGTAAAGCAATGCTCACAGCTATATAAACGGCTTGTCCGAGGAGATGTCCACTTGCACTTGGTCGCGACGCAAGAGACGTCATGGGACCAAAGGCAGGTATGCCGCTTACGAGCGTTGATTCCTCGTCCTTCCGTATCCCCGGGAAGTATACAGTCGTACCAGGTTCCCCATTTGATGTGAGGACAGATATGCTGAACGAAGCGCAGGCGTTCAACTAGGTCGGCAATGTCACGACCTGGCTGCGGCCTGTCACATGAGAAAGGCGGTGGACAGCGGCAGAATAAAAGAACACGCTTAGTCACCAAGTCGGCCGCCTTGGCGTCCGACGAGTCGGTCGGACGACCGGTCGAACCCAGAACCGACCGGCCAGTCGAGTCAGGAGGCGACCGACCGTACTGAAGACGGTTGGGAGAAGTGTCTATATAAACTACGGAGTCCCCTGTATCTAGTTTGTTCCTCCCAACTCTTCAGTAGTCAATTCAAGTACAACCACACCCCTACACTTGAATACGCACCTCTTACCTACATCTTGTGAATACTGTTTGACTGCCTCACTTACTTCACAACAGGCACCCACGACCCTCACACCCACTGTATTCCATTGATCAACCAGACCCCAGTGTTAGGATCGTAACAGGCAAGGTCCTCGGTTGATTTGAGTGCCGCAGCACCCGTTCCTCTTGATTTCAATCTCTTCATAGTCCTTACCATCACATGTCCATCGACGATTCGAGCCAATTGACCACAGACGACGCCAAGGACTTCTTCGTGACCCTCAATTGCAAGGACGTATGACTTCATGCCTTCCAGCATGTTGACGTCGTACAGTCTTATAGGGAGACGCGAGGATCGAATAATTGAAGCGATGGTACGAAAAGAGAACTGTGTCGGAAACTGTACTGGTAGTTTCACACAGGAACGAGTCCTGTCTTTGTCTACGTTCTTGTTGGCCTCGCTCCACCCGTCTCGTGCATAATGTCTTGGGATGTATGGGAGATGAAAAATCTCGCAGGTCGAGCAAAGAATGTGGTATGGGAGGATGGAGATTCCTCGCAATAGCTTGGAACAGAGAAGTAGGGAGGCTATGGATAGTTGGGAAGATCCTGGACGTTGATTGAGGAACCGAGTATTGTCGGCTTGGGGTATAGGGGGGCGGGCTCTCATCCCTGATCGTTTCATCTGGAGATATTGTGTTCGAAGGATTATGAGTATTAGATTCTCCTCCTCCGGAACGAAGTTGTTGTGCTAGTTGCCTCTCAAGCGTCATTTCCGGAACGGAGCCTTCTTCCTGCTGCGTCCCCCGCGCGGTTCGCCGGATGCGATTCTCCAGGAGGGCGAGTAATGCCGAATCCAGTGCGTCGTCACTGATAACGTTTCTGGGCATTTTGGGCGAAGGGATAGGAGAGAATAACTCTGACGTATGGACATTTCTCGACATGAAGTAGGGGCATCCAATTACTTATTAGCTCTTACGAAGGGGACCCATCAGTCTGATTTTATCTCGTGTGTGCCATGAGCGCGCCGTGAGAGTCCTCGTGATCCGAATATGAGGCCTCATGCCAGGAACGAATATTTCGGGTGCCTCAAAATTACCAGGACAACATAAGATGAGGTGGAAACTCAGCCTAGTGTGAGTCTAACGGGTCCTAAGATTAATAGAGACCTGGACAGTTCGGTTACATAGGCCAACCCGACACGTCTGTCATTGATGCAGCGACCTGGGGTTTTAGAAAAGCACGACAAACTTCCAAATTGGTCCTCAATAGTTCCAGCTAGAAGGTAGCAAGAAGCATATTCGTGCCATAACTATATAGCCTGTCAGAGCCAATCAGACCCGACGTTCCGCCTCAGCAAATTACAAATAATGTCTGCATTACTCCTTGAAACAGATGCTCCTCTAATTCTAGTCATTAAAGGACCCTGGCAACTCAAGCTTGAGTATCTATGACACACGCCACCAACAGCACACAATCAGTGGGGAGCGTCGTTGGTTAGGGATGTGCTGGGCAAGTTGGAACAGCAACAACTTGTGATGGTTCCCGGAACCGTGGGGCGGTTCTGGGGCGCCAGTGGAGAAGATATCGAGGCGTTCAGCAAGTCATATGAAGTGCTAACAGGCCATCGTCCCACTTCGCCATAAGCATATCTAGAGCCTTCCATAAATTAGGCCGCTCCCCGACTCCCCATAATACTGGACTTATGCTACCGCAGTCCGGTTAGCGATTTACTTCTGCGAGCTACGGTGTTAATTGTACACGTAGCAATGGCCCGCATGACGACTAAGTTGGAAAAGTAAACTGGAATTTATTTATACTTGAGAATGGAAACCCCACCGTGCCTCTCAGCATGGAATAACGCTCATACTACCTATCCGGGCAACCAGCAGAACTTTTCTGGGATTGGTGCCCCCAGACCCCTCCTAATCCGCGCTATCGCAGTTGCCGGCCGCGGAGCCTTCTTCCTTTAATAGCGGTCCATGATAAGCTGCGTCTTCAACGAGTCCTGCGCGAGGAACCACCCCTTACCCTGCAGGAAGGTGATAAGATCGTCATGTTTCGTCGAGGCCGTCGTGGCAGTGCCCGTCTTGAACGACGCTTCAACGACGTACTCAGTTCCCGTGCCCGCCGCGTTGACGATAGGCCAGACCTCAATATACAGCTGCACGCCGTTCCACGTGCCAATGGAGCGCTTCGCCAAGATGGGTCCGTAGATGCGAGAATTCCCGAGCGTGTTGGTGCCCCATTTCTTCGACAACCAGTCGTCAAACTTCCCCGGCGCGTTGTCGATCAGCATGTTGCGCGACTTGCTGGCGCCCGGCAAATCCATGCCACTGAAACCACTATCCGACGCCGACTTCTTGCGGCTAATAGAGAGGGTCTGCTTCTGGTAACCCCACTCGACCTGGGCATCGTAGTTGTCGTCACTGGAATCAAAGCCCTCGTTGTTGGCTGTCGTGAGAGCGGCGTTGATATTGCCGCCGGTGATGGGGTAGCGTTTCTTGTATGTGAGCTCGAAATTGTTCTCGTCCTCGACCTTGCGAATGCGCGGGCTCCATCCGGCGTTGTAAATCTGCTTGTCGTTCGTGTCAAGGAACTGGACGTTCATCTTCGTCACGGTTGTCGGCATGCTGAACGTCGACAGGACCGTGGGCTTGAGCTTGTTGTCGGATCCAAGAACCGCGGTGGGGTTCATCAGGATCTTGACCTCGTAGTCGGGGACCATGTTGCTCGCGGCCTGCGCGAAGGGAGCGGTCGTGACCGCAACCGCAGCTACAAGCAGGTGGCGAAGAGAGAGCATCGTAGCGCACTTTGTCTAATTGGAACGTCTGATAAATTGGGAAAGTGCGCGATGGCAGAGAATGGCCGATTCTTCACTTGATCGTCCATTTCATCGTTAACCGTTGGGATCTAGAGTATTTATACTGGTCAATGATATCTGTTAACACGTATGGTAGTAACTGTCCGTCGTTCTTACTTCGTAGTTCGTACGTTGGTGATGTTCCATCGGATTGACGTAGCCATTACATAGCGCACGTGGTAGTCTTGATCGCACGACCCGCGATTGAGGCATTTCTGACGTCGCAGAACTCTGTAATTCCCTTCTAAACATAGATATTCAGCTTTCCTGGAGAGCGCTAGTTGCGCAAGCGGCAGGTGAGTCTCCTTGCCCTTTGAGTATCAACTCTGGCTGGTCTTACTTTTCCGGTCACCGACGACGCGGGGGCTGACTGGATACCCCCAAATGTCAACGAGCACCCTGGTACTCCTTTCCATATACCTTCTCAGCCCCAGCCCAGATGGTCATAAAAATTGTTCTCTGAATGGTTGCTATATTCGTCGGTGTGCGGAATGGTATAGCGCACCTAGACTAGAGAGTAATCAGCGGGGCCAGACAAGACCGTTTACCTATTGTGAAACCCAGCGTTTAGAAGAATAGTAATAACATTGACAGAAAAACGAACATCCTGGACAGAAACTCGGAGACTTTTTAGCCTTAGATATCGGCGGTAGTAAACGACGCCATGGGGGTCACTCGCGCCTCCTTCGGTTGTTGGGAGAACTGACATTGGCGCTTCTCGAAGCGACTCATATATTGGCCGGCGACGCCGGGGGTTCACGGCGCCAATACCACTGTGGCATTGCGACGCGTGTTATCACTGCTCATGAGTTGAGGTAGGCTTAATCTCTCACAGTCGTTGCTGCCTGCCACGTCAGTCAAAGGGTCCTTCGACCGGACCCATGAATTTCTAGAACTAGAGCATACCTACAGCATCCCGGTAATGGAAGCAGTTTAGACCAATTCGCAACTAAATCCGCAGCGTTAAGCCCCCATAGATCTGTGTAGAATCCAACCTGAGCTGCATAGAACTCGGTGGTTCCTTTCTTGGTTGAGACGGCCTTGATCCCTCGATTTCCTGGGCTCTTGAGATAGCCATTATTACAATGTGGTCGTACCGCAGAGTGGTGGAGTGCGCTTTGGGTTATCGACATGAGACGATCTCACCAAAGAGTCTAATACCTCCGTAGGCCCAGGCCCATGGGATTCGCTTCCAGTGCTCAGCTAGTCTGATTGCGCCGGGATAAACCCGTAAACTCCAACGAAAAAGGGGCTTTGAAGGTTTCTGGGACGTGGTATGCAACCCGCCCAATGGCTTCCCGGCTGAAGAGATGAATCCTTCTGGGTTCGACATCCGGAGCAAACGGGTTGCTGTTGCCTTGGAATTTCTTGGGTGTGAAGATGGCTCCCTGGCCTGTTCCCGGACGAAAGAAGAAGTTCACCTAATTATGCATGAACAGGAGTCTAGCGAATTTGGGAGGTATACCACTAGCCCCTCGACCCACCATTCTCCTTGAGCCATTTTTTCTTGAACTATACAGCGACGGCAGTTGAATAGTGAACCCAGTGTCCCCGCTCTCAATTTCTGTTCAGATGCGGCGCAGTCTGGTGCAATCAGCTCACCATCCCGACCACCATTCTGCTCGTTCTTGCAGGTCGTTTTAAGCCAGTCACTGCAATGTCCGGAATATGGTGGGACCTCCAAAGTCTCCAAGAATGGGTCGTCATCCGGAACAGTCCTCGAAAGGATCAAATGTGCCGTCCAAGTCATTGAGACCCCGGCTTCCAGGACAAGTCATTGAGAATCTGCAAACTAGCCGGGGACAAGGCCTCGATGTAGCGGGGGTCGTGGACCTGGATTCAAGAAGTGGTGACAAAGCGGAAAAGCTTCCACTTAATATATCAACCATATCTGAGAAGGTCTTGAGCCCTATGGTCCGCTCATGTCCCACGGTGATCTCGAGAAACTTTGATCTCTAAGTTGAGCCGGGTCATGCCTCCACCAGAGGGTTCAGATGGGTTTCGTTTTCTAGGTTGCACCCTCGTTGATTAAACCACCGAGTCAATAAGAATTAAGCCACAGTTCACCAACGAGTACGAGAGAACTCACTTAGACCCTGGCTGACGGACTAGGTATGTACACCACCATTGTGCAAGCAGTTCGCGACCACGCCGAAAACGCACTGCCCGCAAGCGCGGTGAAGAGCATCTCGCTGAGATTGCTTCAAGGATTAACTCCCTGGCAGGATCGTCTTGAAGGCTGGTCGAGGTCGGCATTACACCGGTTAATCACTAAATTGGCAGGAATCAATCTATTCGGCTTCCTTGAACTCACATCAAAACTATAACTCCACCTATACACTATATGAACCCTCTCTCCCGCGAGTTACCCACGACCTTCGAGGATGCGTTAGAGGACACGTCTGATTTATTTCATCAAGTCCGTGTTGAGCGCAAATCCGACGAATTAAATCCATTGTCGAGCAATCATATCCGCTGGAATCACTTGTCCGTCTCCATTTAGACTTAAGTCCTATTAATCGCGCTTGCAAAGAAGATGAAGAGAAATATGGCAGGGTTTTACAATACGCCCAAGACATGGCCGGCAGTAAGACAATAGACAATTTATCGCCGTCCCATGGCGACCACGACGCCGAACGACACATTCCCAACCGTAAGCGGGTCGAACCTGGCGAGGTGATTAAAGGCGGCGGCGCGGAGCTGGAGGTGGAGGGATCGGTCGGGGTGTCACGAAGAGGACGACCGAAGGGGGGTCGGGCTCGGCGGTTTTCTAGCCATTCTCGCCAGCCTTTTGGTGGGGGTCGGCTCACGTCCCAGTATCCACGGATGCTTTGGAACCACATCCTCAATGATGTTGGGGAGGCCACCATGGTCCTAACTTCAAATTAGCAGGCGTCAACGACAATGCGACAGGGTAAATGGGCGTACTGGGCGAAAAGTATCAAATACAAAAGAAGAACTACAATCTAGTAGTTGCTGCGGAGGGGGCCTGTAAAGGAAGCTGGCCGCAGCGGCTCTATAAAACTGCTTACAGTCAATTAATTGACGCCAGCCGCGACACTCAGAGCATCTTTTTGCTGTCATTTGGCTCAGCTGTAAGTGGTCGAACATGAGAGGGGTGATGATGATGTATCAAAGTAGAATCGATGGCAATATCGATGGCGATGGTGATATTTGATGGTGGATGAGGATGGGCGAGGACGGGCGATGGGTATGTTCAGGGAGAAGTTCTGGATCAATTGATGCGAGAGAGAAATTCGAAGAGGACAAGTCAAGCCCAGTACAATTGTACTCCGTGTGGACCGTAACCGCAACAAACAAGGAAGCGACAAGCTCGAGTTCCAAGCAGTGCCGTCCTAACCCTGCCCGGAAGAGGAAGAAGGAGCCGAGTGCAAGAGATTGACGGAAGGAGCTGTTTCATCCCCCCCCCCAGGTTCTCTTCCTTTCTCGCCGGACAGCCCTACCATCGATCTTAGTGTGGAAAGAGATCCTGACAAGTGGAGCTTAATAGTAGTCTCAGTCTTCAAATGAGGCGTTCCCTTGAGCTTGACGCCCGATCTGCTCTGCCAGTATCATGACCCAAAATTGAGCTGATTTGCTTCAATCCATCACGGAGGCCGATTTTTTAAGAAGACACGAGAACAAGATATAATTGTTCTGTCCCACCGCCTAATTAGTCGCTCTTGTATGGTAATTCCTCATAAGGTATCTGTCCCGTCATCGCTCGTATCAGCTCCTGCCTAATCCACTCCTCGCCCTCCCTCATCTTCCAACCTTCAAGCTCTCTAACCCCCCCCTGGATTTCCAAAACCTCCTTCTCAGACCACGGTTGATCATCCGGTGGTAAATCGAGATAATTTCCCTCGTAGCTCATATCAAAATACCGGTACACAATAACACCGCACAACATGCTTATCACCCCCTCACGCAGCATACTTCCCTTCTTCTCACGAGATGTTATGCGCACAAGTGAAGCACAGGCAGCTGACACGGGCACCGTATAGATTGTACAAGGTAGACTGTTTTCCGATAGGTCGAGACGTATAACTTCGTCGCGGGAGATCCCAATCCAAGACAAAGGCAAAACCACAAGTCTTCTTTTCGGGTTAATATTATGAGGGATCTCGCCAGGGTCGTGAATGACGTATCGAAAACCGCGATCAGACTATTCGGATGTATAGTTTGGGGGCAGTTCCTCGTGATCGGCGACATGGTATCCACAGTCAAACGCCAAGCCTGAGGCCGTAGGGAGTTGGTCGTCAGGAACAAGGTACATCAGGTCCTAGTCATACGTTAGGGGCAGTGTTGAATACTAGAGTCTAGGCTGCCTACCCCATTTGACACCAGTGGATAGCCTAACCGGGCCAGGAGATCAATTTCCCACTCAATTAAGAAGATATTATGAACCTCGAATAGTTCTAGGAGTCGAACTGTTTGTATTGGAAGACCCATAGTTGTGTTGGGTTTGTGAACTCTCGGGGCTGAGATGTCGTGAAGTAAACATAGGATATATTACGGTTAAGAAGCTTCAGATTTATGTAGGAGCTAAAAGGTGTACAGTGGGGTGTAACATCAAAAGATATGTCACTATTGGCGCTTCTGGTTTCTACTTCGCTCCTGCCACTATAGTTCACACGTGATGCGACTATCGAGTCAGTCATATGCCTAGGCCCAGCCTCGGGAATCGCTTTATCCCTCAAACTCTAACATACATTTCCTCAATTCTTAAAGGTAAAGGATTTTAATAAGAAGCATAGTCCATGGTGGGCCTTCCCGGTGAAGCCGTGGAATACCAAGGCTGTCTGGAAGACCAGTTTGGACGAGAGGCTGCGGAACCACCCCGCCGCGAGGACGGTGAGTTTTCCACCCATCCGGCCTTTCTTCGATAATTTCAGTGGCTTGCGTGACTCTGGGGGAACAGATAGGTCCCAGACAGGAGGACCATCTATTCAAAGCCGCTCAAGCCTTGACCAAGCCTCATAACTCTGAGATCCCTAGAAAGTTGCCTCTCTTGGTACTAAAGAATAACCATATGCTCTCTCATATAACTGATAGACAGCAAAATGCTCTGAGGTTGATTTCTTCGTAGATTTTTATTGAGCCTACGTAACAAAACTTATTCAATCTTGGTACATTCACATCCGACGCTTTCGGCTGTCACTTGGCTTGCTTCCTCGCCCGTTTCCTCTGTCCCGTATGTTGTTCTTCAATGTGCCGCTTTAGGTTGTCCTGACGAGTGAACGTCCTTTCACAATCGGGACACTCTCCACCGTCTTCTGGTATACCATTTATTGGGTCCGCCGCGAAAGATGGATGCTCAAGTCGAATGTGGCGATGTAATGCCTTCCGATTCGGGAATTTCACCGGGCCGCAACCCACAGGGCAGGGGAGGGGCGGGTCATGCTTCTCTCGGATATGTTTACTGTTAAAGGGAATCAACACTCTCCTGTCCATAGCTATGAGGGTAACTATCCGATAATCAGGAAGGATTGGGCTCAGAGCTCACTTCAATTCAGTATTTCTTGGGAATACTTGTGAACATTGAGGACATTGAACACTCGGGCGTCTGGCTTCTAGAGACGGCTGTGATTCTATCTCGGGCATGTCCCCTACCCTATCATCTTCTATTCATGGTTTAGTCAGGGAGTAGCTTAGTAGTTTAGGAAAGAATGGTTGCCATACCAGGCGTAGGGGCTAGACTGGCTAACTGCCCATGCGGTGAATGATGGCTTTCAAGCTGCGAACCACGGGAAGACTATATCTTCGGGTCGTGGCTTGCGGCTTGCCGATCCACCTCAAAGTTCGTCAATGCCCCGGGAATCTGCAATATGACAGGATTGATGAATGTTGTGTCGGCTCGGGGCCTCGTCTCGAGCGTTGTAGGTAGTAGTGGGGGCCGAATTAAGTGCTCTCGCACCTCCAAGCCTCCATCTTCCTCGGCACGTTCATCGTAACACTCCACTGCAAGTAATGGATCCAGTGCTCCCGGCCTGAATGCATTCATCTTTTCGTCACCTCAGGCTGATCCAGATTGGGTAGACTTTCAAAAACCCAAACAAGAACTGGAAATAGGAATAATGGGAAAGGAAGGACAGGGAAAGGAAAAAAAAAATTAATAAATGAACAAATAAAATAAATTAAGCAGTCAAAGAAGAGTGTGGAAAAAAACAGGAACTTTATGTTGGGCTCTGATTAGCATGCATCTTGGTTTGAGAAGGGGAGGGAATGGAGAATGCCTTACGAACTAAGCCTAAGCCGAGAAAAGCTTTTGAGCCCAAGACCGGGCTATGATATAAAGCCACTCAGCGACACGAAACTGAAGCGGAAAAGCGGCCAATGCTAGAGAATTTCTTATGGGGTGGGCAGACCTACGGCGATCGAAAGGAGAAGCGATTTTGAGGACGATACGTCGTCAACCTTGGTATGTTGTGGTTCTGCGAATCGTGGTTGTGTGATAACGTGTCCTAGCCGTGGCTATTGGCTGGACGACTTGACAAGTATCAAATCATGGCTCATTACTGCGAGATTGCCAGCTCGCTGCGGAGAATCAGCCAATTATGGGCCTGGTTGGTAGGATGGATCCCTCCCGCATCTCTGACTCTGCAGAAGAGTCTGATGGGCAGCTGTTAGAAGTGAAGGCGTGATTGGTATGGGCGAAAAGTGGTGGGCCTCCCACATACAGGCTTCTGGTCGAATTGTCCATTTGACGGATGGGTCTCACACCGGAGCCCAGCACCATCGGAATACTCTTCTTGGTATAATAGACATGGTCCTCCTCCTCCATAATCCTCCAGTCGATTATTACTGCCAGGCTACGCCGTGATGCAAGGACCTTTGGACTCCGGGGTCTGGAAATTCAACAAACGCAAGTTCCTCGGGACTTAGACAGCAGCAGAAGTTAGCAAACAGTGAGTTAGACCTTTCTAGGTCATATCTGCCCATCAAGAGCGTGTTCTAACCTCGTGGTGACTTAGTGGAGAGCTCGGCGGACCGCATACCTGTTCCCATCGAGCCAGACCACCTGCTCGGATTTTATCATCCTGTCATCCTTGAGAATGCGTTTATCAAGGCATGTCGGAGGGGGGATGTACCCTTCGAAGCGTCCTCACTTGCAAATCAGGACCCTCTTCTCTCCCAGGAACAAGCCTTCCATTCTTTCGTGAACAAACTGGCCCAAGTATGCGACGTTAAGAGAGGCGGCAGAACCGTCACTGCATTTGCGGTGCTTCGCGGGGATGGTGGGCCCCATTACGTCTTTGGGTCAAATCAGAGAAGTGAGGAAGGCCTTATCGAAACTAAGACTTTCGTGGAATCCCTCCTAAAGCTCGCTAGCCGAGGTGTTTTGGAGCACGAGAAGCCTCCGGTCGAGGGGAAAGCACGTCTGAAGAAAGTTCTGTGGCATATCTTGCTGTTCAATCTTCCTCGATTGGGGCCATACCTTGACAATCTCTCCAAATACCTAGAGGGTTGTATTTCGCTTTGCCGGTCACCGGAATTTCGGAACAGTAAGGGTCTTATTAGATTAGTTTAATAGTTCTGAAATGGCTGACTTAAATATCCTTCAGATCCGGCTATTGTAAGGGAGCTTGAGAGGCTGAGATCTAGGGCTGAGTTCACAAGAGATGTAATGTCATCTCCGGATGCGAGGAAGAAGTGTGTGTATCACCCGATCCACTGAATACCTCATTTTAAGCTCCAACTAATTCAAAAAAACAAGTTTTGAAAGATTCTGAAAGGCTCATCAAGGCCATCCACGCAATCAAGAACACGGAGCTCGAGAAGGCCATTATAGAAAAAGCAAAGGACGGAGAACTTTCCAGCTCCCAGACATGGTGCGAGCTTCGACACTACCTCGGACGTCTCTTGTCCTACCGCCAAGCAGCAGAGATAATTATCTCGTCTTCGAAACGTTGGCCCGAGCTGTTCGAATCCTTCACCATCACCCCGATTCCCTCGAGCCGTCCCGCGCCCAGGCTGGTTTCCCTTGAGGGACTGACGGCAGCTCAAGTTGTTGAGAACATGCTGCAAGATGATGACGACTCCGAGCGACATCCCTTGTTCGAATAAATACTACAAAAACTGCAGAATTTCGGCCTCGACGAGCTCATCCAAACCAAGTTCAAAGCAAGTCGTTTAGACCAATCGTGCACGCCGAAGTGCTCGTTCATGATCATCTCCTAAACGAAGGCATATAGCACCCTGCGCGATATTGGAAGCAATGGAAATATATCGGTAGCAGCAAGGCTACCTGCCGCCTCTGCTCCCATTATTTCAATGCGCACCAGGACCGGGTTGACGTACGGCCTGGTCACAAGAACCTCTACCCATCTTGGAGGCTCCCCGATGTGTTCCAGGATCAGGGTGAAGATGCGGCTTCGAGACGCCTCCAGTTACTTCTGGAATTAACAGAAGAGGTGAAAAACGATGCGCGACGGACGATCGAGCACAAAATCCTCGTAGGAAAAAAACATGACTCGAATACCTATTCGGCAAACCCCGAGTATCTCATTTGTAATTCCGGGGATGAGGATACGATGCCTGACTCGGAGCTGGACTCTGGTACTTCTCAATCGAGCGGTCTTGATGAGTATGTATTGGTCTCTCCTCCAGTGGGCCGGCGCTTGAATTCTGTTTCTATTGGGGATCAGGATTCGGGCGATGAAGATGGCGGTGTGCCCCTCTGGAACACAAAACAGTCTCAGTCATTCTCGCTCGCCAACGTTCACTCATTGCTTCAAGTTCATGTTTGAGCAGGATCTCAGCTCGGATCTATCCTAGCTAATGAGGGAACTTGTGTCTCACATGTCCGTGTCATTGTAGCTGCAAAAGACGAAGACTGGTTTTTGTAACTGAGCAACGTAGGATGACCGATGGGCTTAAAAGTCTATCTCGGAATCCCGCGTGTCGAGGTTCACGTTTGAATTTCATCCATTGTTAGGGTTTATCGAATCGGGATCTGGGGCTCGTAGTTGGGACTCAGACGGAACCCACGTCTCCCATGGTCGCAAGCGAGCTTTACACATCGACAAGGCTCGCATACCGCAAGGGAGGATCTCTCACCTTTTCCTGACCCGCTTTTATTCTTCCTTTTCTGTCTTGGTTTGGGACCTGGCGGGGGTGCAAGCAGGTCTAGAATGGCAGGATGAGATGGCTATAATCAGCCCGGGATTCTATTGAAAACATTGAACTTTTATGATGGTCTCTCTACCGTGACACATTGCCTATTAGTAGTATTTTGGATGAGGAGGTTTAAGGTATGAAAATTCGTTACTCAGGTAGCAACAAAGTGCCCTCAGTTACCAATGTAGCTGGGCCAGAGAGAGAAACACCAGACACCCCCTTCCCAGTGCCATCCAGTACAACATCGACAGTGATATTGCTGTTTCGGCCAATCTCCTGTCCCTGGTCAATACAGAATCTATATTTGCCGCCCACAGCCCCATGCTGAAGTGCAAGGTAAACACTCAAAGCAGATGAACCGCTCCCACAGGCGGGATCCTCAAGGTTGATTGCAATCATGCGAACTCTAAGTTCTTGCACTCTTGTGTCGTTCTCAACGTACGCGTCAGACACTACACGATAGTACATTACCCCCATAAAAGAAGGCGCCCAACCATCATCCAGCTCGGTCACTTGGCTAGGGCCGGCGGCAACAGTCGCAAACATTTCGGGATGATTTGTAAAATCGACCAGTGTATAGGTGACACCTTTGACGATGGAGACAGTCGGATAATCTTCCGCCAGCGAGGATGCCTGGGTCTTCAAGCTTGGCTGCGTGGTGAGGAGACTATCCCCGCTGGTAGATCGGGAATGGATGTGGACATTATGTGGCACTTCAGCGGCCACAGTCCGTTGTATCGAATCATGTCGTACAACGACAGGCCCTGCCTTTGTCAAAATAGGGATCTCCGAGACGACCGGACTCGCCACGAGGCCAGGGAGAAGCTGGCGAAATATCACATGGCCAGTACCGATAACGGGATGACCGGCAAAGTCCATTTCGCTAACAGGGGTGAAAATGTTGATGGATAACACTCCATCGTTGTTTCGACGCAAGAAGACGGTTTCGGAGAAGTTGAACTCGCGTGCGATCATCTGCATATGGTCATGCGGCAGAGGGTCATCACCTACTTCGACAACGGCTACTTGGTTTCCCTTGAACCTAACAGGAACAGCAAGTGAATCTTTGTCCGGCTGAAAATTCGATAGTGAATGTCGTATTACTAGAGCTACGGGGTTTTACCTTTTGTTTGTGAAAACATCGAGCGTTACTAGATAAGTAGATATCGTGTCAGCACCGCCCTTATGGAACGAACAAGGAAGTGAGAAGTAGAATGGCGTCAAGGGCTCTTTGGGCTTTTGGTGCGGAGTAGAAAGCACTGGAGACTAATTACCATAGGGAACCTTCTTTGTCGACATCTTAGGAATTTCAAGGCGGGCGGAGGAAATGCAAAGCGAGAAGTCGGGATTTTCGAAGCACCTCGACCTCGGATACAATATTGCATGATTGTGAAGAGAGCGGTGAGCCGAAGCAAACCAGGTGCCTACGGTCCCGGATCCCTATCTTCGGTGACTAATTAGTAATTAATCCCCTTTTCCCCGCGTTTGGTCCGACTTCTCCACAACGTCTTTGACTCTACCCCAGAAGTAGTCGAATTCCTTGACTTAGGGAGTTCAAAGTATCAATTTCTCTATCTGACGGACTAGTCGGTCGAGTCAACGCAAAATCGTTCCAAGTCTCTCTATATGGTCGACTCCACAGAGACCATCGGTGCCCTCTGCTGCGGCGTCGTTACCGCCCCTCTCTCAATCCTCTGCACAAGCTGGTCGCATGTAGGGACGTCCTGGACTCCTGGATCAAGCTGATGGCTTAGCCGATTGTCCATACCTACTGTTTACTATCTTATCAGCCATGCTCCAGGGCGTTTCTTCCGACTCACGCCGACTTCGGGGTCCCCTGTGTTCATAGCCTGCTTGCCCTTTCTACCACTAACTCGGTCGGTGTCTTCGTGAAATGCCCCAAGGTGCTATGTCTGAGTCTCTCGATCTTAAGAGCGTCTTGGGCTAGTTTGTTGTAGATGGCGTAATCTACGACTTAGCTCACTTACTGGTAGAATACTCTTATAAAGTATCCATAATAGCCGGCATGATAATTCCTCCTAATGAAACTTCTATATGTTGCGTTACGTACCCGTGACCCCATTCATCGCCTTCTCTTAAGTTCCAGAAACAACTCGCCAGTAGCTCCAACGACAACACAGAATTGAACAACTCCATATTAAGACTAAGGCCTTCTGAGGTACTCGAACGAGAAGGCTATTTATGCTCCTCCTCCCTTTCCTCTTAGCCGTTTCTGGCATCTAAATGACGAGCTACCTATAGTCATCAGACGTTGATCGTTGCCGTGGTTATGCCTGTTATCCACGGCAGCAAGGTGGCAAGAATTATACAGCATTGCGTTTCTAGAATTGGCGGAGGTGATATTCTACCACCACATATAAGTGGCAATTATTAACTGATCTGCAGAGTGTTTTCTCTTCATACTGGGAAGGGAAGGAAATGAAAACCCGGGACAACATATTTTATGATATGACGGATCACCTGTCTTACCCCGAGGTCGCACTCGCAAACATCCCGTCTTTAGCAGCCAGTTAGGTGTCGCCAAAAAGGAAAAAGCCCAAGGGTGGCCGACAAATCGTATTCCTCGCATTTCGAAGATCGCGACCGATACGGATCCAGATCATGTTGCTAAACTCACTTCACAGCATCAAGCATCTAGATTCTAGTATTTAAGAACAGCAACCACGTTCAAAATGTTTGTTTTCAGTTTCCTCTCCCATGATCCGGAAACATCCTATCTGCCATTGTCACCACCAGAACCTCCACTATGGCTCGAATTTTCCTTTCACTGATATCAGCTCTCTTGGGCACCCTAGCAATTGCTAGTATAGACTGCCGGCCAAACGGCCCCGTAGTCCCTCGACCAACCGACTTGGCCAATTCTGAGGTTGTTACCTCCGCCTTGGAGGATTTGACCGATTTACTCCAGCAGACAGTCGACGGCGATATTGAAGGGTCAACCCTAGCGAACAGCTCCTTCTCAGCGGCATTTGTTTCTTTCTCTCAACAAGATGCGGCTATCCCTATTTGGGAATTCCACCACCTCTCGCCCGCCAATGTAAATGGCACCAAGGAGCTTGACCGAGACTCTCAGTACCTCATCGGCTCAGTTTCTAAAGTCTTCACCGATCTCGTTCTGCTAAAGAGTGGAATCGACCTGGATACTCCTGTGCAGGAGTATCTGCCGTCGCTGGAAGGTGGTCGCATCAGCTGGAGCGACATTACGCTCAAGGCTCTCGGCAATAACTTAGCAGGGACTCCAGCAATCTGTAAGTGTTGAGAGAACGACATGGCCATGAATACATAGCTAATCATTATCTCCTTCAGACGGTTTCTCGGAATACTATTACATTAAGGAAGTCTTCGAACTTCTGGGTTTCCCACACCTAAACGATTCAGAATTCCCAGCATGTGGAGTTATCGGCCTAAACAGCGATTGTGATGTGCAAGGTCCGTACAATACGTTACTCCGTCTTGTCCAAGAAAACCCAGCTAATAATTCGAATCTAGGACTACTGAAAGGACTCCTCGATTCATACCCCGTCTCACTACCGGCTCAATCGCCCGTCTACTGCAGCCTCGGCTATTCTCTCCTTGCAATTGCCTTGAAAGAAGCCACTGGAAAGAATTACACGCAGCTCCTAGACGAGCTCGTAATCCAGCCACTCGGACTGAAAAATACCGGCGCCAGCCCAGGGATTAACGACAAGGCGGTTATACCCCCCGGTCAAACCTCATGGGGAGGCGATTTTGGACTGAATACTCCGTAAGTACCTTGGCTTAAAAAGGCATAATGCCCGCCATTGCTAACACGCGATTGTAGTGTAGGAGGCCTATTCTCTTCAATCTCTGACCTCTCCGCTTTCACCCATGCTATCCTCTCACGCTCCTCCAAGCTCTTCGAATCCCCGAATGAGGTCAACGAATGGCTAAAACCATCCTCCTCTCTGGGATCCCTCAACTTCCTCGTCGGCCTCCCATGGGAAATCCTCCGCACCAAGGACCTCACGCCTAACCACCCCCATGTTGTCGACGTTTACGGGAAAGGAGGTGGTTCGTGGGGTTACCTATCGCAACTGAACATCATCGACGAGTACGGAATAGCGTTTGTCGTCCTCACCGCCGGCGCAGCAGAGGCCATGTATCCCATCACCGATGCCGTGCTTTCTACTGTGGTGCCTGCCATTGACGAAGCCGCCCGCCAGCAAGCCGAGAAATACACCGGCACCTTTTCCGGAGAAGCCAATGGCGTGGTAGTCAATGCCACGGTCGAACTCGATAGCGACTCTATCGTCATTCGGTCCTTGTACCGTGACGGGCAGGACATGCTAGCCGGCATACAGGAAATCTTCAAGTATGCGTACGGCGACATGCTCGGTCTCCGTGTGGAGACGCCACGTCTATTCCCTACGGGGATCGAGGAGGTGGAGGAAGTGGCGGCCGAAGGTTGTGATTCGGCCATTACGGCGATCCGCGAAGACTGGAGGCTGAATTGGAGTGATTTCACTCTCGTCCAGGGGCCGGAGTTGCCTGCTGCGAATTTGAGTATCCAGACTTGCTTGACCTGGAGCGGGGCCGACTGGGTGCACTATGGCAAGCAGCCCTTGGATAGATTTGTTTTTGTGAGGGCGAAGAAGACTGGGGATCTGTTGGGATTCGAGGTTCCATTTCTGCGGTCGGGTTTGCTTCGGAAGGTGAACTAGGCACACAAGCTAGATGTGACACTATAATGCCATAGTGATTGCTGGAAAGAAGAGATCCTCAGGGGGACCAACTGTCATTCGGACTACACTTATCGCCCGATCTTTGAACCTAGTATCCTTGGACTTAAGATCTTACGTATATGGTCTCATGTGTAGACATCTTTATTTAACGAAAGACACTGTACTATATAGCGCCTAGTGGTAAAGAGGAAAGCTGGGCGAACTGAGATATTGTCGGTACTATCTTCTTTCCTCTTGCCTACCTTCCCCTTCATTTCGACCGCATAGAATTACAACTCCAGATCCCTCCGGGAGTATCAAAAAAGAAAATTTTGAAATCTCCCGAACCTGAATCGAACAGGTGACCCTCTGATTGAACTGTTGCCATTACGGTCGGATGTCATGACTCGACCATCGGGAGTTTTCGTGATTGGTCGCCAAGGACGAAATGAAGGGCCTACAAAGGCGATTAACTGAGGCTAACCACGTCTAAGCAGTAAAGAGGAATTGCGAGGAAGGAATTAAGACACAAGATAGTCGTTAAGAGGTAGGAGTAGGAATAGGAACTCACTTTGAGTTTTCTGAATTGAGCAAGGTCATGTCATGACTCAGCTATATCTATTGGACAACACTTGGCAAAAGTGAGATTTTGGAAGTTGTTGGGCCCAGTTATTAGTTCTCAACTTGATTTTCGGTGGCGTCGCCATTTGTGCTTGATCTTGCATCACGCTCCGGTATACCTACCCCCTCTTCACATTTGCAACGTTCCGATAAGCCTATCACCTACTATACCAGTCCATTCTCTCAGCTCCCAAGCAGTCGTCGTTGTGGGAACCCATGAGACTCGAGAGGCAAATTCGGCATGTCCCAAACAGCACAACTTCAAATTGCCATCATCGGGGCTGGTATTGCTGGGCTTGCCGCTGCCATTGCCTTGAAGGACCACCCGCGCATCGACGTGCAAATCTACGAACAAGCTGACGAACTTCGAGAAATCGGAGCTTCCATTGCGCTCGGGCCGAATGGGTTGAGAACTCTTGAAAGACTTGGCGTGGACAATGCGTTGGATGAATCGATTGCTTTCAGAAACAAGTCCGGACACCCTATGATATACCTGTAAGAGGGCTCCGTCTACTTAGCTATTACGTGGCCCCCGACTGAACATGGAATCAGCCATTGGAAAACCAACGAAATCATCTCAACGGACTCTCACCGCGGTCATGTAGAACCTCGCCATTATACAGCTCGCTTCCATCGAGCACATCTCCAGCAAGCGCTACTGCAACATGTAGACCCTTCGAGAATTCACCTGAAAAAAAGCTTCAAGGCTGTGAAGTTTGACAACACAACCAAGAAATTAATTATCTCCTTTACTGACGACACCACGGCAACGGCTGACCTTCTTCTCGGTGCGGATGGTATTCACTCTCCCGTTCGCACGTCATTTCTTCCAACCTCGGGCACTGCCTGGACTGGGTGGCTTGCTTTCCGCTCGGTATTTCCAATCTCCCACCTTTCCCATCTTTCAGAGATACCAGATGAAGCGACTCATTATTGGGGACCGGACCGGACCTTTTTCACCTCGAAGCTTGGAAAGGGCTTATTCACTACTGTTGCCTCTTACGATAGTGACCCTCACGCTCCCGATGCAGCTAGCACGGTTCCTAAGTGGGACACAGAAGGCGACGTGAATTCTCTCAAGGAGAAATACAAAGATTGGAGCCCGCAGATCCGCAGCATCGTTGATGCAATCCCTTACACTAAAGTTTATCCTAATGTGGCAGCTCATGGGCTTGACACTTGGGTGCTTGGCGATGGGAGAGTCACTCTGGCAGGGGATGCAGCTCATGCACACGGCGGGGCGTTTGCAGCTGGTGGAAGCTTAGCTCTCGACGATGCTTGGGCTTTCGGTGCTGCCATCCGACATGTTTTCCCAGAAGATGCAACTGAGCTGCCCACAGATAAAATAGCAACAGCATTCAAGTTGTATGAAAGGGCTAGGAAGGCACACACCGACAGGCTGATCGAGATTGTGAACGCTGGTAACAAGAAGAGGATCGAGCGCTTAGGACAGACGGAAACGGATGAGGAGCTTAGAGCTAGGATGAAGAGTAGAGCTGATACGAGCTGGATTCACGAACATGACGTGGTGGCTGCTTTCCAGCAAGCTCTGATAAGTGAGCCCAGTGAAGCTTAATTCTCCTGGGCCCACAGTATCTGAGGCAAGGTTGCATTGCCATTCATGATTTGCAATAGTCGATAGAACAGCTGAGTTCTTTAGATTTACCTTTGGGTTTATAGACAAGGCTGCAATCTAATTGTGAGAATCCGTAGTCGTCTCCCTTCTTAGTGTACGTCCGAAGGCTAATACTTACTCTACGTCCATCCACTCCCGACACTAGACAAGAACTATCTGGGTCGGAATGAGTGACGGGTAAGGCGTCCGTGGCCGGGTAGACGGAGAGGGCTTGTCCTTTCCGCATTCCAGAATCCAAGGCAATCCATTAAATTTCTCCCTTGGCAGGGCTAATCGCACCAACGCCAATCAAGATGCTGACCCGTTCGATCCCAAAATACTCCAGAGTTTATGAGACCAATGCTTAGAAAGGGCTTGAGAAAACCCCACACAGGCCAGTGGATGGTCAATGGTCATGCTACCAGAGGAGAAATGCCCATATGCCATTGCGCAGAACTGAGGAAGGGTGAGAAGTTCCTCGAGTCTCCCATAAGTTCGGAGGGTCGGCGGCCTATCGGGGACCCCACTTAGCCGCCTTCGCGGTTTCAGCTCATGCAACATTGACCCCTTGACCCTCAGCCTTGCCTAATGTTTGGGCAACATATTGAAGGGCCGAAGTGCCCCATGACCACAGATGACATATTCTACTTAACAGGCTTTACACCGCATATGGGCAAGCCCGTTCAATGCAACACGTAAGATGGGGCCGAGTTACGGTCAGCCATTGACCTCCAAATTCGTGTCACCACACAGCATGCTCGCCGTGGATTGGCTATGCATAGATCTTGGTTTTTCTGGAGCTGGCAGATCAGCTACCCCTGACGAAGGATGCTGATGGCTTTCGCGGAGGGTCGTCCGAGATGAACTGCTTCAGACATGCATCTGGGGAAGCACAAATATGGTAAAAATGGAGACATAATAGTAGATAGAAGCTTGGCACAGGGTCTTGAATGGATCAGCTTGTTCAAGTCATCCAACTACCCGCCGTGGCGGGCTTGGCTTTGCTGCAAGGCTGCCGGCACCGTATGAGATTGACCGAAGACCCTTGGAAATTCGTGTCCAAGATCCAGATGATAGTTACCGCCGCTCACGTCCCAGCCTGGTCTCGACGCGACGGCTGCATAGGGTGATCTACCTTAGCTTATTTAACAATCTTAACCCACCCATCTAGGTTCTCAGAATTCGGGACACAAAAGATCCAGAGCAATTCACACTTAACCTATCTCCCACTATCTTGATACTATCGCCGTTGGTTACCTCGCCAGCAAGATGGATACGCAATCACCATCAGCATGGCAACACTTTTTGCGCGTCATAGGCCTCCGTCTGTTTTCCTGGCTTGTGCATCCACAAAAGGTCGAACGACCGAAACGGGTATTCCTGAGTTCATACTGGGCCGCATTTGCGCAGCTGTCTATCCATATCATACCTGTCCTGGCATCGATCACCGTCATATCGCTTAACCTGATCCAGTTATACTTGGGGAGGAACACGCCTGGTACTTCAGCGGATCGATCAGTCATAATCGCCATTCTTCAGGTTGTCGCAAAACTCCACGAAGTTCTTATCGTTGCCAGCCTGACTACCATCGTTTTCGCCGCCATCCGCATTCAATTGGTGTCTGACCCTGGCGTACCGTTTGGATTTCTGCCCTCGGCTTTGATGTTCTCCAAACTCAGCTATTTCTGGTCGGCGGAATTCTGGGGCGCTATGAGGGGTAGAATATCCCGTCCCAGACGAATCTTTACCGGTTTGCTGCTGGTTGCTGCAGGACTTATAGCGGCAACCGCTGGACCATCCGTCGCCGTTCTCCTAGTCCCGAGAGAAAAGGATTGGAACGCCGGCGGCAGCGAGTTCTTTCTCAGGGGCACACTCGACGAGCTTTTCCCAGCCAAACTCACCATGGACCCTTCCTTTACGCCCCTATGCTTTGGCCCGCAGGCAACCCAGTTTTCAATGTGTCCAAGTGGAGGATTCTCGTCTCTATCAACCTACGCGTCACAGTTATCGAGAATTAAAAACGAACCTGTTCTACAATCTCCACCACACTACATCCAGGGGGTATTTGCTTCGCACCTTGTTGATGTTGCAAGTTCCACATCGGTCATCCCCCCTTCGCAACTCTTCGGAAGTCCTCGGGGCATTGCTTGTCAGGCAGCCATTCGCGCACCCCCGGTGCTTGCCGTGATATACCAATCAGCACTCAATGCAGATTGGCACTTAATAACCGGTGCAATCGATTCCACAGCAGGCCGTAACGCCCGGTCCGTTGGCCAATACAAGCACCATTTCGAATTAACAGCTTCAACCGGGGGTATTAAGGTCCCCGTTGTTCGCACTGCTTGTTCAAAGGGCCAGAATATCTCGGCCGGTGCAAATGAAATTAACTTCCCGATAATGCCGGAATATTCGTGCTGGAACGAAACCAAATCCTTCGCTGTTTTTCCGTTGAATAGCGCTCCTTCGGACAAGCTCAGAGTCACTTGGACAGAACTCCCTGCCGAGTTCGGATCCGTCAGTACAGGGATGATCTTTGAAACACCATGGTCTGATAGCGGGGAATCTAGAGTAGTTGTGGGATGCTCTATCGATGCCAGGTGGGCCAACGGATCAGTCGTTGGTGCGAGGAGATATTGACCACCTAGCCCCGTCGGATCAATGGGGCAGGCAGTCACAGCACGACACCACCTTTCGGCCTAGGAAAGACGGCTCTTGGACCCCAATTACGCTAGACCAAAGTTGGCTCGGCGCCTTTGCGGTTCCTCAAGGGCCTGAGAACGCAACTTCTGCATTGACGTCGTTCGAGTCCATTCTTGCGCACTCCGCCATCGTCGATAGCACATTGACGAATGTTCAGGACCCAACTGCGACTTGGAACAATGATACGCTCGGATCTTCTAATAGAACGTTATATCTGGAGTGGATCACCACGCTGGCTATTGCCGACGGCATCTCGCGGTACGGGAGCGACAGAGCGCTGAGCAGATCTTCGTCAACTTCTGAGTGGACTCTGCTGGATTACGAAAAGCGAGAGGGCTTCGAGAATCTATTAATCGAAGGTAAACCGGCATTAGAAGAGCCAGACGAACAGCCATTCACGTCCTTCTCCACCTCAATAAAGCTTAGAGGACTTGCCTACAAAGCAGATTCTGTCACGGACTGTCTCGCTATCGCCGTGCTTTTTGCACATATTGCCCTCGCGGTATTGCACTCGATCTACCTCCTTCTCTCTCGCATGTCCTCGGAAGCATGGGATTCAGTCACAGAAATGCTGACTCTAGCGCACAACTCCCGACCAAGTATACGCACACTTGAGAATACATCTGCTGGCATCGAAAGTCTGCAAATCTACAAGAAACTAGTGGTGGTGCGGGTCTATGACACTGACAGGGAAACGCAAAGGCCGTCAAGAGGTTGCTTGCAGCTGGTGTTTAGTGAAGAGGAAAATTCGTGCTTGTTACAAAGTAACGACTCGGATACGGGCAAAGGACCTTCGCCATCAACTGGGTCGGACACTGCTGGAAGCAACAGCGATTTGGAACTTCGGGAGTCGAGGTCCACCAGCAAGGCAAGCAGCCACGTTGCCTTGCCGCAGAACGGAGCGCGGCCATCACAGCCGGAAGATTCTACTCTGCGATTCAGACACTCCAAGATTGCGGGTGGAGAAAACAAGGTTGAAGCAGACGCGCTATACTCATAACCTGGATTTGTGGCTCTCCAATCTTGTGTCAACTATTACCAACTTTACTTTCGCCGTCACTACCTTCATCTCAGCTGGATCGAAGTATGAACTCACCATCTTAGATTTACTAGGCCATGCTCTTCTTAGCTCTCGGGAATATTGCTCATATTATAGGCTTCTGGACAGTGTCGGCAAACGGTTCACAAGGGTTTGGTATGTTAGAAAGTTGATGTAGGAAGATGAGTTGTTAGTCAATGTTTACTCACGCCTCGGTATATAAATGACATGTCTATCTTAATTATAACGATGTGCTCTTCATACACTGGACAGCAAGCATATCGCTACAAGGCTTGGGGAGATGTTGCCTATTATACCCTCTCTCATGGCGGTATCTCTAAAAACAGGTGCCAATCGCTTCCTACCTCGGGACGCCGAATGTTCCCGACTTTCCAGGAGATCTTTTACCAAAATATCTCCTAAGTAATAAGAGTGCTTACGGATAGTACATTCGCACCGAATATTCCCTCGCTGGGATTTTACTACGATAGGTGTAACAACATGCTCCTTTCCCTGGAGCAACTGCGTCATTTACATCAGCTCACATTCGATCATTTCTCCCAGTCGACGACTTCTCCGTTTGATTTTATGGAAGCATTCTCAAATCGAGGACTGTCACATAAAGCTCATGACGTTAACCAAAACATCATATCAGCTGATACATTCCTACTCCTAGATTAACAATTGAAGAGGCTTTCTTCAGCTACTAAGAAATTTTTTAATCTACGTTAGAACGCTTCCAGGCTCGTCCGAGTTAGGTTTAAGAAACTATTTACTTGGTTCTAACTAGGATAGGTGGGAAGCTGGCCTGTATTAACTTATACTTAATCCCCTAGAAGAGGCCTCCCTCTGAAAGGCATATTTAGTCCTGAGTTGCGACGCCGAGGGCCCAACTTTCATTCAAACTATGTAGTAGGAGTTCACCTAATCTATTGCCCGATTAGACTGCCCTGATCAATCCCGATTAAACTGTAGATGTTCTCTCTACATGATCGACATTTCCGAGCTCCATCTCCTTCGCAATAGCAGCCTTTGCCATAGTTTCGGTGCCTGTGCAGACGTACGTCTTGAACTTCCTAGCCGGGAGCTTAGCCTGGAACATCTCGTGAATTTCTTCCAGGGTGCGATCGCGAGTCTCGGGTATAAAGAAGTAGGTGAAGATGAGTAGGACCGCGTTTGAACCAAACCAGATATAACTAGTAAGATGAGGCGTTAGCAGTATTTCCAGAAGATAGTTGGGACCAGGATTAAGAGACGAACCCATATTTGGCGCGCCATCCAAGACCAGCGGGGTTGATGAAATATGGCGCAGTGAAAACACCAAGCCAGTTCCCAAGAAAGTTAAGAGCTGTAGCGACTCCGTATGTGTGAGCACGGAGATGGTTGTTGGGGTACTCGCCTCCCAGGAGCCAAGCATATGGTGCTAAATAATTTCCCCTCCAGTCAGCTTGCGGTAGCGTAACAATATGGAGACAAGATCAAGGCTTACCATAGGCTACGTAGGCAAAGGTGAACAACGATATGAAGGCGATCACAGCCTTGGCGGCAGCGGTACTCTCTGGCGCCACCGTCCATGCAACGGCAAACGCAAGTTGGCAGCAGCCACAGGCGCCGACGCCAAGCATGACAATGAGGCGGCGGTCGAGACGTCGAACAAAGAATAAGCTGCTGAGAACACCAATCAAACCCATGCAGCTCACCATGGTGGAGTAGGCAAATGCCTCCTTGACGCCTGCGATGTCGAGAAAATACGTGGTGTAAATGTTCAACCATGAGGAGCCTAGAGGGGGGTTAGTACGAAGTTAATCGGTCTGGATATTTGATGCAGAGGGGATTTGACAGACCATTTGCGCAGTGGAAGCAGATAATCGCAATGGAGAGCAGGGTCCGCCGGAGGTCTGTTCCTTTCCACATCTCGATCCATAGCTTCTTGTTTGCGCTATTCTCTATCTGTTCGGCGGTCGAGATGCGGATCTCATTAAATTCCGCCTGGAACTCGCTCTCCTTGATGTTCTTGTTACGGAGCTTCCTCAACGATGCCTCGGCGTCGTCCTCTCTCCCCTGGGTCATCAGCCAGCGAGGGCTTTCGGGGAAGAAGAAGAGGGAGATGGTCTGGATCGTAGGTACTACGAAGAAGACAGCCAAAGGAATACGGTACGCCTCCTTTCCTTGCATGAGATGCGTGCCGTAGTCGACGGCTGCGCCCACGATGGAGCCAGAGGAGAGTTGGCTTTGGTATACGGCAAAGGCTATACCTCGGAGATGAGCCGGGGCCACTTCGTTGACGTAGACCTGAGCGAAGGTGAGGAACCAGCCGACAGAGATGCCTTTGAATCAACCTCATATTAACGACTGTAATCTTCGAAAGGAAAAAAAAAATCAGGGACAGAGCGCTCACCGAGCAGAAAACGAGCAGCGTAGAGGGCACCGATGCTCGTGGTCCCAAGCATCACAGCTGTCGAGACGAGGTTCAAAAGGGAGGCCGACCATAAACCCATCCTTCGGCCAAACTTCGAGCTGAAGGGGCCAACAAGAAGCGAGCCTACGAAAGTCCCGATGGTCATCAGCGACGAGATAAGCTGCTGTACGGTCGGGTCGATGGCCCATTTATGCTTCTGTTCGTCATAGTAGCCGTACACCCTGAGAAAGCCAGGCATCGCCATGAAGCCACCGACTAGGCCATAGTCTAGGCCATACTGGAAGCTGGCAAGGGTAACGATAAAGCAGATCAACAGACACTTCTTGTGGCTGCTGATATCCAGCTGCAACGGATTGGCGGAGATGACAGCCATGTTGGAAACAAAGGTGTTGTGGCCGGCCGGGATAGTATGCTTACGCCGAAAACGTAGCTACTAGAGTGATGGATGGGTGGTGGTATGCTGCTGGGACGATAGAATAATATATCAATGATGGTAATCACCACCTGACCGGTTCCTACGACGGTGGCAGGGGTTGGAGGTTGATTGTCAGGGACCGTCGGATCTAAGGATGTAATCTGCGAAGCAGGGCAATGTGATCCTTCATACACATCCACCCTTTATCTCGGACCATAAACGCCGCGACGTCCCCTCACTTAGCTCAATGAGCAGCAGTCGAGGCCGAAGTAAGAAGAGATTGACACTACCGGACCTAGATGATTTCAAATCACCAGCGCTAAACGACTTCCTGCCACTCGCCTTGATCATTCATGGTCGGCAGTTCGGTAGGTTATGCACGTCGACCCACGATGCTCCGAGAACCACCCACGGCCGGGGAAAGACGCGGAGATACCATGCATCTCCAACCGCAAGTCGGAGGCGGCGCAACATACCACCCACGAATCATAAGGTCAGTATTTGCCATCCTAACCCACATCTTTGCGGCTTGACACTGCCGGAGCCTAAATCTAATTTCCATAGATGCTGATCGTATCCATCTTTGGACTATATTCCCCGCACTAAGAATGCACCCCACAAGCCCCGCCAGCGCGGTAATCCGTACCCCGGATTTTAAACCGCGGTAATTCAAGATGGACTCGGATACGCCATGCACCTTAAAAGAACTTCTAGGATTCCCTGCTCGGACGAACCTGCTCCCTGGTCGTTGTTTTTCCATACAACCAAAACCGCTACACCGAAGCGAGTTCGTAAACGGCAAGACGCATACACATACAGCTTACCAGTCAATACTGACACTGACCTCTGACCCTGATTGCGCGATGGGCTCCGTTACCAACGGTACCAATGGCACCAAGATGTTGAAGCGTGAACCCCTCAAACGGGGCACGTCAATTGACCATCTCGAGTATGTCGATGTCACGCCCATCATCGGCCGTGAGTATCCAACGGCAAAGCTCAAGGACATGCTGAATGCGCCCAACGCCGAGGAGCAGCTGCGTGACCTCGCCATCACCATCTGCGAGCGCGGAGTTGTCTTCTTCCGCGCCGCCCAGGACGATCTCTCCGTCGAGGAGCAGAAGCATATCACCGATGTGCTTGGCAAATTGACCGGAAGGCCTGCGGAGCACGGCCTCCATGTGCATCCTCTGTACAATGACCCGAACAACCTGCCCATGGCTGATGGTACTACGGACAAGAACATGTGAGAGACACATCTTCGTTTTCGCAAATTGTTGAATAAATTTTATTGACAGGAAACAATCAAGCTACGTTATCAATTCCGAGGCTGCGAAGAGGTTGTATGCCACGATGAAGAACCGCCCTGGCTCACTCAATGAGCCACGGGATCTGGGCCGTGAATGGCATAGCGATAGTGTGTTTCCTCTGCTTGACGCTCTCCATATTTCTACCGTCCCTCCAAATACACCAGACGTTGTTTGATTAATTGAGGCCCCTTGCTTATACGGATAAAGGTCTCTTCGAAAACTGCCCCTCCGATTTCTCTTTCCTCCGCATGCAGGATACTCCGCCGTCCGGGGGCGACACCCTTTGGGTATCGGGTTACGAGCTGTATGACAGGCTCTCGCCGCCGTTCCGAGCCTTCCTCGAGACGCTGACCGCCACCTGCGCTCAACCCGTATTCAAATCCGCGTGTGAGGCTGGGGGCTACGACGTCATGTCCCCAAGAGGCTCGCCTCTAAACGTAGACTACGAGTTCAGCCCATCCCACCCGGTCATTCGGACGCACCCGGTTACGGGCTGGAAATCCCTCTTCGCAGGTGTTGGCCTCCACGTCACCCGTATCGACGGCGTCCACACCCACGAGGACCAGATTATCCGAGATTATGTGCTCAGACTCATTACGCGGAACCATGACTGCGTAGCCAGGATGCATTGGACCAGAGGTGCATGTGCTATCTGGAGTAACGAATGCACTTTGCATGCTGCCACTGTGAGTTTTCCAAGTGTTTTCCTATTTTCTTCTCCCATCCCTTGCCACTAGAGAGCGCGGAGAAGGAAATTTTACTGGAGTGCTAACGTAAAGATAAAAGCCCGACACGCACCTGGTAGATGGTGTCAGGACTGGTGTTCGTGCATCGGGCATTGGCGGAGTGCCGTATTTGGATCCTGCGAGCACTGGGAGGAGGGAAGCTTTGGGCATGCCTCCGTATTAAATTTGTCTTGGAGGCAGTAGAAATACTACTCCTGCCAGTATTAGATTCTTACCACAACCTCACTTTGAACGAGTACCCTAGGGTTGATTGAAAACCGCTATCTAAATGTAATATTTCCACCCACTCATCAAGTAACTGTTTGAGATCAAAGTGGGCGTTAAAGCCGAAACCTAAGCTAGACAAGTGAGATGTAAGGTTGGAGAATTCCACGCAATAATGCCAATGTTAAGATTTTAAACTGTAAATATTCTTCACAACTTTCAGAGAAGGCAAAACTGACCAACCATAATCCCGGCACCAACGAAAGGCGAGACTAATGTATCCCAGAAGGGTCCAGCGCTGGATTTTGGCCCGGCTATACAGGGATCTACCTGAGGACGATCGAGATTACTGCGACTCGATATGTGAAGCGTGATCCACTACGAAGAAATTTACGTTCGAAATCTGGAAGATGAAGCTAAAAGGGAGCTTCGTTTTTGGAGGATTCGTTATGCAAATGGACCACTCACGTTGACTCGTGGGAAGAATCGGACGGACGAGGACCTGCTGAGAAGATTCTGCAGCGTTCCGTTCTCTGAGACGATGGCACTTAAGTCTTATATGCGGACGAGGCTCTTTGGTGTCCAGTTCTACGGCTAACGTTGCGGGTGATGAGCCTTGGTAAGAAGTACAAGCATCCATAAATGTCAACTTTTGCAACCGAAAATTGGCACCGCGGCCGTCGGGTCGACGTCGCCGCCTCATCAACTCACAGGACGGTGATGGGCATTTTCTCGACCGCTTCGCCGCTGGGATTCAGAATCCTCGAAATGCACATCATTTAAAATGTTAGGATTTTAAGCTGGGTCCCATTGGTCGGGGGTCTATGTCATATCGTCATGTCATCGCATGGGTATATTGAATTGGCGGATTAGTGGAATGGTCACTAGAATCCTGTATAACCAGATGAATATACTACATAAAACGGCTAAGGGAGGTGATTAGGACAATGGTCATGGATAAGGGTGTAAGTGAATGAGGCTCAGTTGATAGGAGTGATAGAATTCCGGACCAGACACCCGTTTCTCTTCATACTAACTTCTCGCTGGGGACAAGACCAGCCATATTCATCACAGCAGCAGCAGCAGCGGCCTCGGATTCAGGGGCCTTCGCTCGATAAATCATCAGGCGCTTGCTGCTCTTTTGGTTTTCCCTCCTGGACCAAAGAACCCACACGAGGAAGGTTGCAATTGTCAATGGCAGAGTTACTGCCCAGTATACCCACATACTACGCGATACCGTCAGTGAAGACGGTTCTTTGCCATCGGCGCCGCCCCAATCAAACATATCTATGCTGAACAACGAGGCTATAAACGTGCCCGGCAGGTAAACGATGCCGAGAATTGAGATAGTTTTCATGGCAATGCTGTCGCGCTTCCCATCGACAGCAATTGCCGCAGTATATTCGGCATCGTTTTGTGTGATAGTACTTAGCATCTAGCTCGAGATGTTAGCCGTCGTAGGATATATATGAGGCTTCCGGTAACTATTACTCACGAAATTGGTCTGACTCTGAGTCCGATCTTTCATTTGCTGCACCTGAGACAGCAGCATAACAGTCCGCCTCCGTGTATACTCCACGTCATCGCGAATCGTCAACCGGACAGCCCTTAGACTCTCCCAGAAGAGCTGATCCCGCTGATGAAGATGGGAGGTATTGCTCTGCTCCCCTCTGTGATGCGGGGGTTGCTCACTCAGAAGCTTCTCATCGATAGCCTGGACAAGCCATGTTCCGCAATCTGAACAACATCGCGCGACGTGTCCGATGATTGCGAGATCCGTTTGACAGTAGCTCAGCTGTTGAATCGTTCTTTTCGGATCCTCAAGAGTTGGATACTCGTCCAAGCTAGGGCGGCGACCGGGACCCATAAGCCTCCCGGGGTTTCCGAAGCCCGTCTGTCGCTCGATTTTCTGGATTGTATCATCAATGGTATTGCGGTGGGCTTCGATGTGTTGATGGTGCGAGCGATAGAGGGCGCGACAAAGAAATGCGGATCGATGCATCGCTCTGGGGTGGAGAGCAGGGTAGCGAAGACGGAATCTTCATCTTCGAGGTGGTGATATAGGACGTAGGTAGTGCGACGAGAAGGATCGCAGGTCACGGATACGCAGTCGAAACCTGTGGAGCGCGAATTGGCTACTTTCAGGATAAGGGAGGTTCGTCCGCCGGCGGAAGAGTGGAACGTGGTGAGGACTCCGTTGTTGGAGAGGAATACTTCGATTGTGCGCGGGTGGAGATTCCACGAGTCTTGGATCTTCTGGAAGACTTGCTTGGGAATGGATAACACGAGCCTGCCGGGCCGGAGTCGAGGAAGAGCCACTACTTTAAAATGCCACAAACTTTGAATATCGTCACCGCCGTCGCTTATGTCGTGGTGAGTGTTCAGGAGATAGTCTTCAATTTGGTCGAATTGAATTTTTATCTTCTGATAAGCGCGGGCGATTTTCCGAATTGTTTGGATTGAGAGAGAGCGAACCTGTTAAGACCCTGACCCTTTGCGGTCGGTTGATCGAAGGATCGGCCCAGGTAGCTAACTTTTCCTCGCGAGTTTCCATAGCAGAATTATTTGGCGAAGTCCGGTTCATTTGGAGGATGAAGGATATTTCACTCCGCTCAACCGCAGTCGGTGAAATGAGTGGAAATAAGTGGAATGTTGGCTGGTGGCGCCTCTTTTATGGTATTACGGGAGGTTGGGTATGGAGCGCGAGCAGTACAATTGTAGTTTATACACTTCAAATGATCGATAATGTGCATACGACGAATTAGAGCCTGCGCTGTGCTGCATTTCCCAACATTGAAGCATAGCCACAAAGTCGTGGCCCCCAACGGGCAGTGTATCTTCGCGAGGGCAGACGATATGCATCATCCTTTGTTATCTTGACTGGACTACCGCATCTCATTATCTCTGTCACTAACTCATGTGAGGGGCTGGGAAAGGCACCGACCGCATTTGACGAATTATGGAGAGTTAAAAGTGGACTATTACTGTAGCACCCAAATCTGTCTGCCCTGTGTGATATGGCAAGTCGAGGCAGGAACACCTATCAGCTCGAAGAGCAGCAGTGCAGCACACCCATCCCGCCTCAGCTAAGTCTGAATCCTATGTCTTGTAACACGACCAATCGTAATGCTTGTGCATCTCTTGCCGCTCGGAATTTATGTTGGAGGGCGACATTCGATGTATAAACTACTGTTTGTCGGAAAGAAAAAGAAAAAGCCTTGCTGCAAGAGAAGGCAGTGCAGATAGTTTTCTGTTGCGTAATATATTTACAGACTAGATAGCTCGAAAGATCCTTTTTTTTTTTTTTTTTTTTTTTTTCCCACTGGCCTCATAGTACACTTCTCTCTTAGTGCAAACATCTTCCTCGCCTTGTAAGCGTATTGGTTGACTGGGCTTCCACTCTTGTTTCCCCAAAGAACCAAAGCACAGGCTTACAATCTTTGTCTCCCACGCCCGTACGAGCCGCGGCTCTGCTGGAGTAGTATTCTCAGGGCCTAGAATCTAGATAGATCAGTATGTCTAATGTTCTCCACCGTACCGGCCTTACTGAACGTATGCTTTAGCACGCCCAACTCGAACCCGAGACTCCAGCCCTAAGCTAAATCTCCGAGCGCTTTCTGATCTCTGCTACCGCTGAGGGGGACTCGTCCTTTGATACGGAAAAATGGCCTCCCATTCTAGCTTCCCAAACATTGTTCAGAGCGGATTCAACAATCCACGAAAGACTCCCGAACTTCCTCCGGGATACGACTGGGAAACACAACTTGATAAGTATTCTGGGCGAAACACTTCAATGAAACTACTTGCGGGTCGTCGTCCTGGTCGTCAGCAGCAACGCCACTTCGCGGGCCACGTATTCTGTCATCGCGGACTCTACGACCGTGCTATGAAGATCCCTGCAAACTCCAATCTCGCCATCGAGAATGGAGTAAAGCACGGTCTATTCCTTCACGAGGTCGACGCGCGTTTGGGTCACGCTGCCATCGCATTCTTGGCTCATGATGAAGTAGCAAGTCGCGTTACGTCAAAGTCCCGGAAGTGGAGTTCCCTTAATTTAGGTGAAATTATCGAGACAGCTCTTGTAACGAGGCGCTTTGATCTGGAAAAGGGCGACTTTGCGAGCTCGTACCAGGAGACGGGGGAGAAAGTGCCTGAGTTGGATGACTTGCTTGCGAGTGAAGACGGAATGCTTTCTAGAGCTCGTACCTTTCAAGTTGACCTGAGAGGCAACGATTTTCCCCGTGCCATCTTTAATTACGGCTTACGACGGCCTCTCAGTGCACTCACGCTAATGTTGAAGGGATACAATCTCACCTTTCCCTCTGGTCAGGACCTTGAAGCCGCTATTACTTCTGAGAGTTCCAAATACATGCCCAACTACACGTTTAAGTGGAGTGATCTTACTGGCGGTCCGCAACTTATGATCGTGTTCTATTCGCAACCGATAATTTCTCTTGCGCTAAAAGCTAAAGGGATAGATCCGGATGCGGCTTCTGTGGAAGAACAGTTGGAAAGTTTAGATTTCCGGCATCTTTACTCTATCGCCGAGGCTCATATCATGTCCTTCTCCGATTTCTTCAATAAGGGTTTCCGTGTCATACCTGAGATTGTTCACAGCGGCCTAGGGCTAGGCTACAACGCGGAGACGGGAAAGGCAGTAAATCACCTTAATGGAACTGATATCAAAGACCCAGAAGTCATTTTGGAGAGTCGCGTTGACCGAGCCATGATACAGGTCAGCTTGGACTTGAGGATATTATTTCCAACCTTTTATTTCTCGTCCTGTACCCGATTATGCGAGGCTAGGACACCAAAAGGGGAGCTGGTAGCGGATATGAAGACGGGACGGCTGAAGCTAACGCCAGAAGGCGAGAAGGGAATTTCAACAAAGCTGCGAGCTATCCATGGGGGCCTGTACCCGCAGTCCGACCTTGTTGTTGCCGATGATCCCTTTGCCGAAATCGCCGCACGCACGTGGATCGATGAGTACGCAAAGTTGGATCGACGCCAGCTACTGCGGCTCCCCTATGCTCAATGGCTAGCACAAGCTGGAACAGAAGTCGTTACGGCCGTCAACAAACTCAATGGTCCCTTTCTGCCGAACACTTTTGACGGGCTAATCTACGACGATTGGAACATTCAGGTAGAACAGTCTTGAGTTTGCCAATGAGGGCAATGAACAGAAGTTCGATGCACGGGTTCTCGGGCTTATGTGGGGGTTCTCTGCCTTGCATAGTAGATGAGGATCGCCACTGAATAATGGAGAAGCTACCTTTTGTGATTCCATCCCAATAGAGCCCAGAGTCCAGCTTGGTCCTGGTAAATGCAGGCCATGGTATTAGTATTCAGAGTTGAAAGAAAAGAGACAAGCCACCGTCGCCTGTCGACCAACCAGTCGAGCTCCTCAACTTCTCAAGTTAGCAAACCACTGAACTGTTAACTCTCGCCCCAGCAGAAAGCCAGCCCATATCAGACATTACCCCAGAGCCTAATGCCCCTTCTACAGGGCTAAGCAGCCCAAGGGCAATTAAGCGGTAAGGAGAAATCACCTCAGTTATCCAAAAGCTGTCCCAGGGGCAAGTTGCGCCAACCCACAGAAACATGGCCACATTGAGTACCATGCCGACTGTGGGCCGAAGGGAATCGTCCAACGTCTGGATCCGGAACCAGTCGTCCTACGTAAAGACGCTACCAGCAATAAAACAAGCTAGGACATCGTCACTTCTTAGAATACCACAGGTTCCGAGTATGAAGAGCGCCAGGGCAATGTCAAAAGACTTGAAGCTCTCGCCTTCCAGTACAGCTTCTTCTCCGCCCGGTACAGGATTTCTTTAGCTGCCCACCCCGCAATCCTGCCATATACAACGCTAAACAGGACAACGTAACCACAAGTCCTCCACAAGAAGAGACCTATAACGGTGCGGGCGCCTCCGATCATGTCGTGGTTCTCTCCCGTAGTATACCGTATTAGGTAGAGAGCGAGAAATAGAAACGGGTATTCGAGGCCATCGTTCGCGCCGGACTAGGCAACAATAATATTCTGCAGCTCTTTGGGGACGTTCTCATCGGCGAGCTTGCTTTCGACCATACCGTTAAAGAGAACCGGGTCAGTTGGCGCGATGCATGGCGCGATGGCCAACGCGTGCAAGAGCGGAAGCCCGGGAACGAGAGCCCATATGACAATACTGCTACACGCCCACACAGCCACCATTCCCGGACCGAGAAGCAGCATGAGCGACTTTGACTCCTTTCGCAGATAGCGGCTGGGTAGCTCGACTCCGGCAAGAAAGAGCCGAACGCCCAGCACTAGGCGACTGAAATCTAGGTTAACCGTATCGGGGCCGTCTTTGGGGCCCGCATATTCCAAGGGTTTCGGTAGATCTAGCCGTAGGTGAATATGGCGCCAGCGAAGGTGTCAATAACCACACGCTCTGTGTGTCAGCGTGTCTCCTGAGCGAAAAGGCCAGCCATCACTTACAGGCCTCAGAGAGGTAGTACCTCTCCTCGACAAGGTACTAAAACAGGCCAAAAAGGGCGATCTAGTCGCCAAGGATGCTGGCGACTATGTTGAAGTTCGTAAAGGCAAGGAAAGACATATTTCTACGGCTCTGTGGTGCACGGGAAAACACCCGCGGCCGAGCTATGGCGCACTCTAAAATGAGGTATGATCATCCTGCTCGCCCACGGAATGTAATCTCTGTTTGACTTGATCCATGCCCAGTATCTCTTCCAAGAATAGAGTTTCTCTACTTGCTAGGCTTGATGTAGACACTTTCAATGTTAAACTAGCCGATATATTGGCTGCTGTGAGCTGCCAAAAGACCGGACTTAAGGTGTCCAAGTTTTCCTAACACCACTACAGCGTAAAAAATCCCTCAATACCACCGCAGCATAAGGAGACGCCATTTGCCTCCTTTATGGGTCCTTGAACGTCATAAGAGCGCGATTTACCTTACAAAAAGGCATTTGAGATTTGGCGTTGGAGATATAATTTAGGCTTTCGCCCAGGCCTGGGGTGACAAGTCGTGGAACCTCAATCGGAGGTATTATTCGCGCACCTGCATTGCATTAGCGACATGGCACCTGGAAGCTAAAGTAGTGGACGCCACCAACTGGGGGTTGTTGGCCCTGGCTTGATTAGAATGGCGCCCTCCCTTGTGCCGCCCTTTCACCAATCTGAAAACCCCGCCCTGTAGGGCAGTGCCCTCTGTGGCACCATGTGTTCGCGGAATTTGCTCTTTACTCTGTTACCTTACTTCGTGAGACATATCGGCCGTACCTCGCAACTTTGTGCCCAAAGAGGCTCAAAGCCGCCCACTGAGACCAGAAACACGGGGTGGGACATTGGAGGCCGCCAATTGGCGGTGAACGCACGGTATTTCTGCCTCCTTTCCTCCGCATGGTCCGCCCCAGGGCCCCCAACTCTCCTAGTTTACCCTCCCTCCTTTTTTCTCTTTAGCCCTTCCACCCGTAACCCAACGGCGGTTGTGGTGGCTCCCCATAAACGTGAAAACATCATTTAGTCGACCATGGACGTTAGAAAAGCCACGCCGGCCGACGTCCAGGCCATCTTAGAGGTCATCCTGACGGCGATGGCACCGGAGCGCGCATGGCAGTACTGCTTTCCTTCCCGCAACCAGCACGCCGACGAGCATGACACGTATACCGGCGCGGCGCTAGAACGCTGCCTTAATTCCGTCGACGACGACTGGCTCGTCGCTGTTGTCGAGGCGCCGAACAGGTTGAATCCCCGAGCGAAGGTTATCGTGTCCGTTGCGATATTAGAAACCCAGCCCATCGACAGTACGAAGGAAGGCACTGCTGGCGAATCGCCTCAGCGTGGTTCATGGAGCGAAATCATGGCTACCGGCCGCGAGACGTGCCAAGATCCCAGACCATCCCGCCTCTCTGCTTTTGTCGAGGCTGTGGTCCGTGGAAGGAAATCGTACCTCGATGGCTACGGCCACCAGATGTACTTGCACCTCCTCGCCACGCACCCGGACTACCAAAGTCGAGGTCACGCGAAGGGATTGTGTAATTGGATTCTGGGGATGGCGAGGGAGAATGGGTCGGTCGTCTCAACTCTGGCTAGCCCGACCGGGTATATTTTCTACTCCGGGTTGGGATTTACCGATGTCGGATGTGTTGTTGTTAAGGTTGAAGAAGAACGAGAGGAGGTGATGCTTAAGGCCATGGCGTGTGTTCCTAGGAAGGAGAGAAGACCATCGCTATTCAAGTTTTGGAAAGCGACGGAGGGATAAGCCGCAGCACTGCTGAGTTATATGTTACCATACAGAGAGCAAGCATCCCTATGAACTGGGGAGCCTACCGACAAGGAATCCTACGTCCATTCTTGCTTTCAAGGGGAAAAGGAGCTTTTATGATTGAGTTCTACGGTGGATAGATGGTGTCATGAAGCGGATCGTAGATGTGCAGCTCGGCCCCCAGTAGTTTAACATTTCGGCGTTGTCTAATCCACCCCGCCTCTATGCTTCACTTATTTTCTCCTCTCCGTGTGCCCCTCATACTATATTCGGACGTAAACCTCTATATATAAGTTCCTGGCCTAAATCGAGTCTTTCCAGGGATTTTCGAAATGAACCGGAGGTATTGTATAGACCTCTTCGGCGTGGCTTTTTTCTTGGCTATGCAGCCACCTAGCACAGCCAAACAACCAAGAAAATGACAACCGCATTAGTTCATAAACACGCTAATATGAAGATAGATTTGATTGGGAACATGTGGCTCATTCATTAGTTTACAACTTTTACAGGTCATGAAACGTTGGAGAGTTGAAGTACCAAGTACAACCATTCGCTTAACGATTGGGTCCCGACTCCCACCCGAGGACCAAAAGCCTACATTATATCTCATTCCAAACGCTCTCGAAGACAAGGAAAATAATCCTTAGTACGACTTTTGCATCGCCATCTTCACCTCAGGGAATTCCGGCACCAGATGGGCCGGGAGTCCGGTGGACAGGCGGCCAGAAGAGTCGCGGATGTATTCATTTCGGCCGGCCTTGTGCACCCTGCCGTTGATGATGATGATGTTCAATCGATCATGATCTTGCAGGATTCTGATGTCCTCCAGCGGGTTGCCGTCGACCAGGATGCAGTCGGCGTAGTAGCCGGGCTGGATCTTGCCTAGCTCGTGACTACGCATGAGGAGAGCAGCGATACCGGCGGTCGCGGCAATGATGCTCTCATGAGGGGTGAATCCTAGGAGCTTGACAAAATGCTCGAGATCTCGGGCGTACGTGCCGTGAGGGGTCCAGGCAAATCCATAATCACTTAAAAGAAATTGTTAGTTTACGTAGCAGGCGAAGTCTAACGAGAATAGGAAGATCTTACCCTCCAGGCAACACCACGATGCCCCGGCGGTGCATCTCCCGCAATCCGGCGATGGCGATGTCCAGCTCCCGCTTGTAGCCAACGCTCTCGGCCTTTGACTGCGTGTAACCAAAGGCCTCGGCTTCGTAGAGCGTCGCCCAGAGCTAGTGGATAGCAGGCGCCACAATAGCCTTGTGCTTATTCGCTTCCAACATATCCATCCCTGGGCGCAGCACATTTGTTAGTATTATGGTCAAAGTTGTGGCCTGACCGCCTCAATCGGAAAAATTCTCAAGTTCGCTTACCTTCGTCATCTGTGTACGACGCATGGTAGATGACATCAACGTTGTGCCTGACGCACATCTTGACCGAGTCTCTCGCGCGCGCGTGCGCACAGATGCGCTTCCCGAGCTTGTGAGCCTCGTCAACGCACGCCTCCATTTCCTCCTCGGTGAAGTAGCAGTCCTGAGCAGAGCGAGTCTCGCAGATCTCCTCGCCTGAGATGCTCAGCTTGACATTATCCACGCCGATGGTGTTGATGTTGAACCTAACGACCTCGCGCATTTCTACAGAGCGAGTTAGCCAACCTGTTTCTTCCGCGTATTTCCTCGCCCGCCTCCGAGTCTTTAAGGAATTTTTATTTTTTTGGACAACTTACCTTTCAGGCCGTTGGCGAACTTCGTAATGCCTGCAACCAGCTCTCCCTCGGGCTTGGCTATTTCCCGCGCGTTGGCGAGGTAGCGGGGCCCGGGAATATCACCGGCGTTGATGGCGTCCCTGACGACAACGTCGAGGCGGTCCTTGGCAGACGCGGCGCCGAAACACCTAGTGATCAAAGTCCTCGTCAGCAACATACAATTTGGCTGAGGTGTTACAAAAGGATAGTCCTACATGGTGTATCCGGAGTCGAGGAAGCACTGGGCACTCTTGATGGTCAAGAGGACGTGCTCCTCGATGTCGAGCTCGGCTAGACGCGCCAGGTCGCCTCCGTTCCACGTGAAGTGGGTGTGCGCATCGCCGAGTCCTGACATGAGCGTTCTTCCCCTGCCCTCGAAGACTCGGACGGTGGGGTCCTTCTCCAGCTTCTCTTTGTCGGGGACGACGCCTACATGGGTGATTCGCTCGCCTATATGTTTCAAAGAAAGAGGGCACATTAGTTCACGCGATCTTCGCCGTTTCTATGGTATGCATCCCCACAGTGACGAACGAACCTTCTATCAACACATCGCCCTTGTACGGCTTGCGGCCTGTAGAGTCCAGGATATTTACATCAAGGAAGAGAATCTTGGACGACGGGTGAGTGCCTTCCAAGGTGTACTGCGTTGGCTGGAGCTTGGGGTCGAGCTTTAGGTTCTCAATGTATGCCACGTTGCGAGGAATGTCGTCAAAGCGGGACGCGTCGATCGTCCAGTCCTTATGGGAGCCCTGCTCCCACGAGATGGAGCCGGGGGTGTATTGCTGCTGGGCCATGGTTATGACTATGTGAGTGTGGAGTACAATGCAAGAGCACGTATTGTCACGCAGTCCTTTTTTTCTGTTTCTTTTCCTGTCTTGTCCTAGGTTTGTCCACGTTGGCTTGGGTCGAGAAGCCATATATGAAGAGACGTGCGATCGAGCAAAGTTCAAACCTATGGACCAGGTTAGCGTTCCCCACGGGGAAGCTCCTTAGCCAGGCCCCCTTGCACCTCTGAGAACCTCCAAATCCCGAGACGACCCAACACCACCGCCCTTCTCCGTCATCTCCGCGCCCACCTTCCCCACCTTCCCCAGAAATAGTCCACTTTTAAGCTTTCGGCCACTTACACGTCAGCTGCCGAATAGTAGCGCGGTGATCTCTAATCTGCGCCCAGAGATGCCGGAAGTCTTGGTTTCCCAACTTGGTCGAAACCGGGGTAGTCTGATTCACTTCGCTCCACAACCAACAGGGCAGTGGTTTTTTTTCCCTAGGAACCCCAAAACCGCGATTATTAGCCGTTTGTTCTGTTGACACAATAATCCTGTCTGAAATCAGCCTACCGCACCGAGGTCCGCCTCCTATTCAAACTTTAGAGTCTGTTGCATCCCCAAACATTCTTACCAGGAAACTCTCGCCCCCGACGCTCCAAAGCCCAAACTCGGTTCCCTCACACACCCCGCCTCTCCCGGCCGCCACCGAACTCTCAGGCAATTCCAACGGACGCGTCCCTCGCCCAGACCACACAAATCAAAACAATCAAAGATGGGTTGGATGACTCGAAACCCCCGTACCTGCGCGGCCCAACTCAAGCATCAGACTAAACCCACCATTCGCATCAAGCCAGGCACAAACACAGAGCCGAGTGTCGTGCTCGTCGAGAACACTAAAGAATATCCAGTCGTACCCACAAGCCTCCCCGACGAGGCTCTGCCCTTCATCCCGGCGGAAACGGTTTCCTCCGCCGGGAGCAAGGGCCTACTGTGGGTCGTTATTGACGAGGTGGTCTACGACTGCACCGACTATGTCGACAGCCACCCGGGGGGCGCGCACGTCTTTACACAGTTTGCGGGGAGTGACTGCTCCTGGCAATTTTGGACCTTCCACGGGAAGAACGAGATGCGCGAGGTCGCGAGGCCGCTTCGCATCGGGGTCACAAAGCGCGTACAAAACAAGTACAAGCAGCCGCGCAAGTATATAGGCCTGAGAAGGTTATGGGATAATGAATAATGAAAAACCCGTAACATTCATAGAGATCAACTTGTTGAAGAGACTCTGTATCGCTAATTTGATGTTCGGCCGAGGGTGACCTGGGTTGTAAACTTGTGAATGAATATATTACCCCAAATCCTAACCCGAACAAGACAACCCCTAACAAGTGGTCTCATTCCTCATGCTTCTACTCGTTTCCTTCCATTGGCTTGGCCCCCCTTATCACAAAGAGGCATTTATCCCACATAGAATTTAGCCCATCCCCCCTAAGTTTAGGCCCTATTAATCAGTGTCTCGGCCCAAGGAGAGAGATGCACGCGGGGATGAGACCATGTGACGCAATTCATTCTATAGTTCATTCCGCTACCCCAACCTTCTTTCTATCTATGCTCTATAAATAACTCCGCTACAGAAACGACTTAAGGGCCTGGATAACACCAGCAACATCTTCATACACATGCCAATGGCCGACATCCTTGAGAACGACAAGCTGAGCATTGGGAATCCGAGATATGTACTGCTCGCAGAGCGCAGGCGGCGAGACCTTGTCCTCGTCGCCGGTGATGATGAACGTGGGCATCGGCAGTTTCTCGACCTCGAGCTTGACCGTGGCCCTACCGAGCGCATCGCATGCCTTGGCGTAGGATTCGGGGTCCTGACCCAGCAGGCTAAGCCGCACGGCGGTGACGGCGATGGGGTTGACCTCCTTGGAACGGGCCGAGGTAGCGCCGTTCGCGACGGCGTCAACGACGGCGGCAATGCCCTTGGCCCTTACGAGAGCCGCGCGGGCGTGGCTGTTGTCTGAACCGGCTTGGGGGAGAGGCGAGGGAGGAGGACCAACGAGGACAAGCTTCCGAACTAGTTCGGGGTTGTCGATGGAAAACTGGAGAGCCGCCAAGCAACCCATGGAGTGGGCGACAACGGTGGCTGGGGCGCCCGCATGCTGGACGACGGCGCGGAGGTCGGCCGCGATGGTCTCAATATCTATACGGCTAAGGGGGTGCGTGGGGCTGAGACCGTGGCCCTCAAAGTCGAACAGGTGCAGCGTGCACGTCTGCTCCAAAGAGGGGATGAGAGGCGTCCAGTACTCCATAGAGCCGCCCAGTCCGTGGATGAGCACGACATTCTCGCCGCCGGAGCCCACCTTCTTGTAGTAAAGGGGCTTGCCATTTAGCTGGGTTAGGCCGATACCGGCGCCGACGGTCTTGGACGCGTTTATGGACGCGAAAGAGGACTGTTTCTCAACAACTTCCTGCGTGGGGTTGACGGAGTCCACCGCGCCGATCTTGTTGGTGAGCGTGCCAAGGCCGGAAATAGATACCGAGACCTCGTCGCAGGGCTGGAGAAAGACAGGGGGGTTCTTGCCGATGCCCACACCAGCGGGCTGTGATTTTACCAGAGTCAGTTAATCGTCCAAATGAGCGCATGAATAATTGAATCAGAAAGAGAGAGAAACTTACTGTTCCCGTGGCGATCACATCTCCGGGCTGGAAGGTGATACCCTCGGAGATGGTCTTGATTAGGACGGGGATGGAGAAGATCAGATCGTCGGTAGTGGCGATCTGCTCAAGCTTGCCGTTGACGTGTGTCTCAAGCTTAAGGACGGAGGGCAGGTCCTCCTTGGCGACGGCAATGGGGCCCTTGTGGAGAAAAAAAAAAGATTGTGTTAGCCTTGAGTTATCCCCTCCAACCAAAGAGAAAGTACGTACGATAGGGCAGAATGTGTCGGCAGACTTTCCAATGAAGAACTGCTTGTGATCCCTCTGCCTCTCACGCGCCGTCACGTCGTTGATGATGGTATAACCCCAGACATAGTCCCAAGCGTTAGCCTCGTCGACGCGGAATCCCGACTTGCCAATGATTACACCGACCTCACCCTCGTAGTCGAGGGTGCTGGTGAACTCGGGGTGGGGGAAGATGGGCTCGCCGTCGGCGATGATCGAAGTCGCACGCTTGGTGAAGATGACGGGGTGGCTGGGCAGCGCAACCTTGTCGGAGCTGTCGTAACCCGAGTTGTTGAACTCCTTGGCGTGCTCTGCGTAGTTCTTACCCACGGCCAGGATGTCGCGGCCGGAGATGGGAGCTAGGAGCTTGACGCTCGACACGGGGACGGGATCACCCGCGGGCTCGACGCTGCCGGCGCCGGATTCGATGACCTGGTATAGGTCGGAGACGGGTGTTCCGGAACGGAAGGCGAGAGGCTGGATGGTCTTATTGGTTAGATCGTAGTGACCGATTCGGTTGGCACCCGTCTCCGGGTGCACGTAGGCGGCATATTGAATTCGGGACATGACTGCGAAATTAGATTGCAAGGGTTCTTGTGTCGTAGCAGACGGGAAGCACTAATGTATTTCCAGGGGTCGCCTTTGGAGGCTCCAGTCAGTCGATTTTCAGCGAGGGCTAAGATATATACGGCTCAGATGGAAAATCAAAAAGAAAAAAAAGAAAAAGAAAAAGAAAAAGGAAGAAAAATGACTCCGAAGACCGACCGACCTGCGCTCGAGGGTGTGGGCATTGTTCGTCATGAGTGGGACACGAAGAGAAAACTGGAGTTGGAGTCCATGGCGTCACCGGGGATGACGGGGATCGCGGAGATCGCGGAGATCACGGAGAAGACGGTGGGGCTGAGAAGTGGAGCCGGTGGAGAGTGACTTGTGGGGGTCGGAGACAAGGTGCAGCTGTGGAGAATGCGGAGGTGCAGAACCTGCGGAACCTGCAGAAACATGGAGTAGGGACCCGGGGAACAGAGAGCACTGAGCAGGCCGCATTGCTAGTCTCAAGTCAATATAGCCACAGCAACACGAAGTATCGACGTGGGCGTTCAATAATTCCCAACCCCGGAAGCTGCGTACAGCACTACAACTCCAGTCAAGTCAAGACATCCGTACAGCTACAGTTCTTGACGCTGCTCACTAGTACAAGTATAATAAAACCTGCTGCGTGAAGCTGAAAATGCGTCTCGTGTGTTTTCTCTCCCTCCTTCCACCCGATCACCCTACCACCTGGACCTGGGAGTAGAGCTTTATATTATATACATATTTTTATATATTTTATTTTATTTTTATATATTTTTGGAATATTCTTCTTCCCCCATATTCCTTAGTATAATGTCCAAGTCCATTAGCGAAGGAGACAGCAGCGACTCCAAGAGGGCAGTCGAAGCACACCTCGAGAATGGCTCCCCACCACAACGCCCTCTGCCTGTCCGCCCCAGAGTAGCGACCGGTTCTCCCCTAGGACTTCTGTCGTTTGCGACGGGTAAGTAGAGGACCGTCAATGGAACCTGCCCAACACGTCCAACACGATGCTACTTGCGGCGCAAAGGAGCAAACACACGTCGTCCAATCTCTGACACAGTCGGCTTCTTTTAGGCATTTTCCTCATCTCCAGCTTCGGCGTCCAGGCCCGTGGTGTCCAGGTTCCCAATGTCATGATCTCGGTTCTCACCTTCTTCGGCGGCGTATGCCAGTACATCGTCGGCATCATGGAGTTCGTCGCCGCCAACACGTTCGGCGCCACCGTCTTCTGTTCCTACGCGGCCTTCAACGTCTCCTACAGTCTGATCTACCTACCCGGGTCCGGAATCATAGCCGCGTATACCGATCCAGAGACCGGAGCCATAAGCCCTGACTTCCAGCAGGCGATAGCACTGTATCTTTGGGCCTGGTCCATCCTGACTATGATTTACACGCTTGCGGCGTCTCGTAGCACTTGGGTCCTCTTCCTTGACTTGGTGGCTCTCGACGTCTGTCTGCTGCTCCTTGCGGTCGGAAACATGGTTGGAAGTCAGTCGACGATTACCGCCGGGTACGCGTTCGGATATCTCGTGGCCGCCTTCAGCTGTATGTTCACTGGATTCGCCCTTCGACGATGAGCATTTCCTCTGACCTGACTGATGTACTAATGCGATTGATAACTAGATTGGGCTGGTTGTTCTCCGCTACTTGCTGAGACGACGCCGATTAGTGTCCCGGTTTTCCCGATGGTGAAGCAGGATTGAAAGGTTAGAATGCTCAGGAAAGTCCACAGGGGAAAACAGTGGGATTCTAAACACGATGCGAAAAGGGGATAAGTTGCGAATGGAATACACAGTAGTGACAGGCGAGACGGGCGTTAAATACCTAAAAGACATTTCATCATATGTATTGCTACCTTACCTGTGCCAACCTGTGCTCGGGATATCTCTGTATAATTAAGGAAACATGAAACATGACAATCATACTCGAGACCATTACTTTCTTCGTCTTCTTCTTCTAAACATCCACTGCGGCGCCACCATCCTGTAACATGATGCTCCACGCCGTCCAATCCACCGACGAGGGAGACAGCCAAGGCTGCGTCGCGGACCCACCCATGAGCTCTTCAATATCCACCACCAGGTCCGGGCACTGCCTCGAGTCATTGCCGTCCAGGGTGTGCGCTTGCGAAGACTCGCGATACTGCGGAGGTAGGGTCGACGGCGTTGAAAGAAGAAGAGAGTTGCGGGCTTCGATGGTTGCGCGAATACGTACGCTTCTAAGTTATTTTTGTGTCAGCCTCTGATTCCGTGGCAGACATGAATTTTGATCAAGAGCACATCAAGATAATTTACAGTAACTTGCGGACAATAGGAGTCGCTTTCTTGCAAAAGGGGCTCAGGCCACTCTGCTCAATCTCTTCAAACACCGCGAGTGCCGAATCCAGATCTTGCCGCAGCAGGTCCACAGCAGCCGGTTCGATATCGGCGCACGCCCCTAGAATGTAAACCAAGCACACGACGCCGTGGAACGCGTGGAAACTCGCTAGGCCGCGGGTGTACCACATATACGAGCGGTAGAAAGGTTCGTCGTGAAGCATCTTGTGAATCCCGATGAGGGCCCGCGAGCTCTCGATGCATCGGTCGCGCGAGAGCAGCACGTGTTCGTTCGCGTCCTCCATGCGGCCGCCGGAGACCGCCCACCGCGTGACGATGGGCCTGTGCAAGAGAAGCGTGAGCTGATGGGCGTATCCGAAGAGGATGTTGAGGTGCACCGAGTGGTAGTCTGGGAGGGGTCGGCTGGTGGTATCCAGGAAGTACTTGCAGTTGAGCGATTGCTGCTGTGATAGGATCTCTGCGTCGAGCATCCTGATCGACTCCGTGTTCGGCACGCCGTCTTGCACGAACACGGCATCACATATCCGGCTGCAGAGATCGTATAGCCGAAACTTCAGTAGCAGATACGACATCTGAGACGGCCCGCCAGATAACCCGGAATTGCGTGGTGCGGAGACCACCAGCTGGTCGTCGTCAACATCCAGTGGAAGCTGGACGTTGCACGCCGGTAAGGGGTTCGAGTCAAGATGCCCGAGCGTCGTGTTCTGGACGGTATAGAGCATGGCGAGGCCCGCCCAACATCGGCGACGGCCTTCGGCGGCGATGATGTCCAAATTAAAAGCATCTGGGTCGACATGACAGCCCAGGGATAGCGCTATATTCCTCGCCGTTCCGAGGAGAGCCCATGACTGCCCGTGCGTCTGGTTGATGCCGTAGATTAGGATAATGAGAGTCTTCAACGTGTACATGTTGTGGCGCCACAAGTAGTGATCGGCCTCTAGGCATTTCATCGCAGCAGTCCGGTACCTCAAGCACAAGAGAGACATATTTTCAGCCTTCGTTTTGCGTCGACCGAGATCCTGAAGAAGTATATCGTCGGAGACAGCTATGACGGAAACGCTGAGGATCGCGAATAGCAGCGCCAGCCAGGATAGCGATCCCTGGTGGGGGTCGGTTTGGAAATCGGCGTATGCGGCGTGGAATGTCGGATCGTGCAGTATATGGAATAGCTAGAATGAACGGAACGCCTTATTAAGATTGAGAGAAGTACATAGGGACGAGACAGCAGTAAAAAGCGCTTGAGGATAGAGTAAGGGGGAGGGTTGATGTTTACCGGAGCAAAAACGTCAAAGTAGATTCCCTTGAGTCGATCGCACTGTGGCCTAGGTGGCAGGAAGGCTAACATGTCGGCGACGGTCTTGGTCGAAGTCGTAAACGGTACATCGTCGTTGGTGGCGTAACTGTCGATTGCGGTGTCGAGCTGATGCGTCATCGGATTGCTTCGGAGCGCGGACGACGATTTCGCGGCCGAGGGCGTGTATCGTTCGTGGCCCGAGTCTAAAGTCAGTAGGGCGCCGTGGGGCGAGTCTATCGGCGTGGAGACGGGTGCTTGGGTGGAGTGCGAAGAGTCAAGGTCCGGGCTTGGGGTCGTCGAGTGGGCGTTCAACGGTTCCTCTCGTTGTACAGATTCTGGAGACGGAAGCTGGCTCGTGTTAAAGGCATCTACATCTGCATCCACATCCGCTTGCATGCTGCTGCCAGCGCGTGCTTGAAGAAGCCTCTCCAATCGATCGAGACGCTCGACTAGATCCGCGTTGTCCGACTGCGACACACCGGCACTACCGGCACCCCCGGGGGGACCTCGCCTCCCGTACATGTCGCGAAGATAAACACATTCCGACGGCGGTATCCCACGTCGGACGCAGGTTTCGCAGGGTCCCTTGCCGTAGGTGGTGCGTCTGGGGCAGCGAATCTTGCGCTCTCGGCAAGGTTCGCAGCTTAGCGGCATGCGTTTGTTGATAGGGGGGACCATGGCTAGCTGGGGCATAATATTTGGATTGGACACTGGACGACGGGAAAACGGGACGCCAGCGCGTGGAGGACGCCCAGCGCTACAGTATTAATATAATTAATGGGTCCAGCAAGGGGGACTGCGTTGTGTCTACTGCCGGGCCTGGCCCCTCGCGGCGCGCACCCCGCATTCCCCCATTTTTTGGCGGCCAACTAGCCCAACTAGCACAACTAGTATGTGCGCTAATGGTCAGGTCAGATCAGAGAATTCCAAGGCCGGGACCACGGCATTGGAGTGGGCAATTCCGAACCTGGACCCGAGCCTACTCAATAGAAAGAACATGAAATTTGTGGAGAAAAACCACTCTCATGCATTGTGGGTCATTCCACCTGGGAAATCTTTTGTAACTGAACGCCAAGCGAAGCTGGATCGTGTGACGGGCATGCAGTCTATGAGCTTGGGGGAACGAGGAGCTAGCGACAACTTCCGGGACAGAGCTCCTTCGGGGCGACTGGTCGCTAACAACCATCAATGATCGGTTCCCTTGATCGCAATCTGGTCAGCTAGTTTGCAGGAGCATGGGCATCGACGAATGACGATGTGGCGCAGCAGTGATACAAGTAAGGAGCAAAGTAAGCTGGTAAGTGGAATAGCAATAGTAGTGGGACTCTAGGAAATAGAAATATCAGGTCAGGATCTTGGGATTTCGTTGTAAAGGCCGAAAAAAAAAAGTAGAGGGAGCCACACGCCAGGCGCCGGAACAGAATGTGAACAAACATATACCTACACGGATCGCTTTGACCCCCCCTCCCCCCTCCCCCAATCGCGTCCATTGTCCATCTAAGTACGTCTTCACTCCGTGACCATCGACTCTTGAATGGACTTGGCCTGATAGTCCTGACCCGTCCCTCTTTTTACCAGGAGGTCTGCCTACCCTGCTAAACGGAAAACGGAGGGGCCGAAGCTGTTAATAGAGTGGCTAGGCGAGGACTCACGATTGCTCCAGTACTAAACTACTAATATCGATTCAACTGCTGCTGCTACTGATACAAATCGAGGGGATCAGAAAAAGAAAACTGCACTATGCTTGACAAAAGATCCGGCTGGTTTTCATGTTCGACATAAAATGAGGGCTAGTGATTGAGCGCCTTTTATCGTACCTGATGTGCGGTCGGGGCGTTCATTAACCCCCCGATGCCTAGGCAGTCGACCAAAGATGCCCAAAGTTCTATGGTAATCCTAATGAATCTAGAAGCTCGGGGGCGCATCTCAAAGGCTTTCCCATCGAATAATAAAAACGAGGCGTCTACCCCACTTCCGCCCCTTCCTTTTTCCCCCAGGAAAAGCAACTTAACAGTTCCCCATCAGAGACTCGCACTGCAGGAACCACCCACGTGGTAAAGCACTTGCCACACGGGTAGGCCCGACCGTTGAAATTTCACGTGATCATTATTTCTGCCAGGTCTGACCGCTTTCCTGTAACCCGGCTGCAGTCAGCATCGTGACATATCAATAAATCCATATCCAGCTTATCGTCACGGACATCGGAGAAAGTGAGGCTGCGACCCCGCACCTGGGAAGCTCATAGCTACAGGGGGGTAGATCCTCGCTGGGGTTCTTGACCAATCCGGGCGGATTTTATTTAGAAATTTCGGTGGTAGGTGGACATTGCATGATGTCCCCTGCAAAGCGAGTTGGCTGGCTGAAATTGGGCGAAGAAATGTCTCCTGAAAGTTTCCATTTGAAGGCACATCCCTCACGGCTCTTGGAAGTGGAAAAAATCTTCTCAACTAAATCTTTCGGGTCGAGGTTTCCATAAAAGGGCGTGTTCCTACACCTCGCTGAAATTGAAAATATTCTTCTTCTCGCCATCAACATATTCCGAGCTGGCACGCAGCCAGGGCTCGTCATTAACAAGCCAACTTCATCTTTGAGATTGTAAAGGTTGTCAGCGGGACCCCACCGCCTCTGCTCCAAGATGGATGCCAGTAGCCGCCTGAAGGCCAAGCTAGACTTGTTACTAGACTACCACGAAATCGGGTCCCATCTTAGCCACGACATGTTCCGAATTCTCCACATCGATCATGCAGTGGACCTTGAAGCAGGTGAGGGAGACACCGTGATTGAGTGTAACCTTGCCTCGACAGCACTGGGCGAGAATCCATCATACGAAGCGCTATCGTATTGCTGGGACGTTCCACAGCCCCGAGTTGCCATCATTTGCAACCAGAGGAAGCTGCACATCCGATCCAACCTCCATTCCGCGCTCCGCTGCTTGAGGTTGATCGATAGACCTCGGACTATCTGGGCTGATGCCGTGTGCATCAATCAGGACAACCTCGAGGAGCGAGCCCGCCAGGTCGGGCTTATGAAGGATATCTTTGCCAGGGCCGACAAGGTAATCGTGTGGCTCGGCGAGGAGGCCGACGACAGCACCATCGGCATCCAAGCGGCGCAGGATCTTGCCGATGCCGGACGCGAGTACCTCAAGCAGCGCGAATCCTTGGAGGACTTGCCAGAGGACGACCCCCTGGTGCCGGCCCTCTTTCGACCATTCCAACGCCCGTCCCAGTTTCACCGCTTCGACGCCATGTCGAAAATCATCGATAGGAACTGGTTTGGCAGGACCTGGATTGTCCAAGAAGCGGCCGTCGCGACCAAGATCCGCGTGTGCTGTGGCCCGGCCACGATTAGCTGGGAGGACTTGATGAACGCCGTTGTTCTCCAGAACCAGCTAGATCTTTACACGAGTCACCACGACCGCAACACGCCCGCCTTAATTATTAGAACTACACGCATCGACTACCAGGCCGGAATCTACCCAGATTTGCTTTCCGTCATGTATCGACATCGCATGTTCGCGGCGACGGACCCGCGAGACAAGGTTTACGGCCTCGGCGCCCTAGCCGGAGACGAACTGGCAAAGAAGTTCATGGCGAATGTCGATTACACCGTCGATCATCTTGACTTCTACCGCCAGCTGGCTACGGACATGCTGAAGGTGTACCCCGGTCTGATTGCTCTTTCCGTTCCTCCTGGTCTTGCGCCGGGGCATGCTGAAGGGCTTCCGTCGTGGGTGCCTGACTGGCGGGTTACACGAAAATCGCCATGCATCGGGTTGACAGACTCGCTAGATATCCACGAAATGAGATACAGAGCTAGCGGCGACTCGCAAGAATCCATTACATTTGATGAAACTGGGTTGCTGCTAGGCTTGGATTGCTGTTGGGTCGACACAATCGAAGCCGTAGGACGGGTCATGGTAGTTGACGACCTGCCACATGGGTACCCAGGAGTATTGCGCTTAGCAAAGGTCTCCTATATGCTCGACGAGTGGCGCGCTGTTGCAAAGGCTGTTGGGAACAAGCATGATACCGATTACGTCACGGGCGGATCGGTTCTGGATGCATTCATCCAGACATTGGTTGGGACTCCACCAGATCTGAGCATCTCATTCATGAGGGAGCAGTTCGATATTCTGGATCGCCAAGCTCGGCTGATCCGGTGGATGAGCCGGTTGCAGTACCCAAAGCTGGCGGAGAAATATCTTGTTCTGTTTTTTGAAAAGATTTTCAAGGTACCCAAGACTAACCTTGCCTTTGCCTTTGGGTATAGGCTAGGCCCCTTGGCAGATAGAACAGTCTTCCGGACGAAGAACGGATATATCGGACTCGCCACCGTACGAGCCGCGGCGGGTGATCGGATAGCAGTTCCACAAGGAGGGAGAGTGCCTATTGTGCTTCGACAGGCCGGCGATAAGTGGCAGATGCGGGGTGATGCCTATTTACACGGCGTTATGAATGGTGAAGCTTTCGATGTGCAGAAGACTGAAAGGGTTCAGATTGCTTAATTATCAGTGCGCCGGATGGAGAGACTAGGGCACAGAAACAATCCCCTTCCCATGCTCCCCATCCCCGATGGAAGGTCTTCGAAATGAGAAACATAGCAATTGCCAGACTTTAATTGATTATATTGTGGCATATTAGCGCGTGTCTTCTCTGGACACTAACAAATCATTTTTAT